>CAOLHI010004398.1:0-120098 GCA_948474755.1 Ctenosaura bakeri | reverse complement strand
AATCTCCAAAAGGCAGCACCCCCCCCCGCTTGCTCTTTCTGACAGAGCCTCCAGTAGACACATCAGGCACCATGTGTAACTTGTTGGCTAGCTCTCAGCTACATTTATACCCACACTAGCTGATGCAATCCTGCCCGCCTTTGCATTCTCCCCACACCTGATGCAACCTTCTCCCCTGATTGTTCATCAGCATGACTCAGCTAAAGTCACATGGCTCTCCACAGGTGCACCTAACAAGCCACATCACAAAGTATTTTCTACAGGTTTGATCCAACGTTTTCTTGACAATCTTTACTTCAACCCTGCAAGAAAACACAGGGCAGCAGCATGAAAGACACAAGCCAACACTTCAACTCTGTGATATTCCTTCCCATATTCAGTGAGGTCAGATGCCTGTAATTCTAAAGTAACTAAATGTTACTATCATGAAGTGTCCACCAAAAACAGTATGAAGTTATCTCTCATTTAAGTTGCAGTCCTAATATAATGTAGTCAGACCTTGCTGGAAAAAGAAGTACAGTGGCTTTTCATTTCTAAGGGTTCAGGGTGCAGAACTCTCATGAAAGTGGAAAAACATGAACCGCCGTGATCCCCTTCCCATTCCCCTCTGTAGCTCCCACCTCCCATTCCTTTGCCTCTGGCCCTGGCATTCACCATGGGGAGAAAAAAGACAAAGGAGAGGGTTTACCAGTACTTTCCCCTCAGACAGAGAAGAATGGAGTTCTGTCTTCTAGCTACTTCTGATTACCATCTTGAGAAATGAAGAGTACTCTCCTTTTTCAAGATGGCCACCAAGAAGTAGCTATGAGCAAAGAGAGCCCTTGACCAATCAGCAGCCATGCGGCAAAGAGGACATTCCTCCAGCAGTGGGAGGGCTTTAGTCACCTAAAAGAAAAAAAAATGTTTAAACAAGCCTCACAAGCCTAGCATGAGGAATGCAAGGGAATGAGAGGAGGAAATGGGGGGGGAGCATGTGCCTTGCGAACAATCGAATTTGTGAATTTGTGAATGTGGAGGGAGGACTGTACTTTAAACACCTAGTCATTTGTAACTAGTTTCTTCCAAAAACTGGAAATGGCAACCTATTACATCCTTCAACCAGTTAACAAGAGATGTAGCACAGTTCATCATTCAATTATTAGGTAGTTTCTTTTATTTTAATAAGCAAGAACTGAACAAAATCATATGGAGCAATCTAATCAAAGCTAAGTACTTTGCATTCAGTGATTTCAGTAGATGAGTTTGCTATGTGCTGACAAATCTAAAAGTAGAGAAATGGATAATCTGTCAGCTTCACTTTCTCCCACATTCATTTATTTAAGCCCCAAGTTCTTTCCCTCCTGATGTACATTGAAATTTTTAGGTATATTCTTATCAAAAATTGTTTGGTAAGATGCCTGTTTCCTGCAGCCCACACACTGCCTCTCTGCTTTACATGGTTGTTGTCCCCAGTCCAGTTGGGATTCTCCACCATGGATATTGTTGGTAAGGACAGTTCCTAGAATTCAGTAAGCCATGACTCCATGAATACATGCACATTACCATAAGGAATAGAAATACATGCTATTTGTAAGTTGTTCGCTGCCTCAATCCATATGGAGAGGCAGGATACAAATAAATAATAATAATTTAAAAAAAAAGGAGCCAGAGAGGTATTCTCAGAAAGACATGAACTTGTTCTGAATACTCACTGAGGGAGAACTAGTGAATACCAAATTAGTTCCAAATTGACATTGACATTCAGTACTTGAAATTCCTCAGGTATCCTCTAGCTCAGTGGTTCTCAACCTTCCTAATGCCGCGACCCTTTAATACAGTTCCTCATGCTGTGGTGACCCCCAACCATAAAATTATTTTTGTTGCTACTTCATAACTGTAATTTTGCTACTGTTATGAATCGTAATGTAAATATCTGATATTTAGTCCACCATAAATGATATAAAGTTTGAAGATTTGGTTTCACTGCATTCAGACTGAATTAAATCCAAAAATAAATCTGGCATGGGAATAACACTAGATTTTGTAGGCTTATTCCTCACAATTGATGCAACAATCTTGTTTCTATCAATATCTGAAGTGGCATTCTCCAGACTGTTCCGTCCCAAAGTTACCAACACCTTTTTCAGCAAACTTTTAAAAGAATCTGAGGAAAATAATCTCACTTTATTATCATCTTCTTCATCTTCCTTCTCGGAAATAGAACCATCTGATTTAGAGTCATTATCCCCATGAGTATCTGCCAAATCTGGTTCCTCATCACTTTCAGATTCAGTGTTGATTTGTTCAGAGTGTGACAAAGCAGATTTCTCAACTCTAGTCACTTTGGACCTACAGGTAGACTTTTTTGGTAAACACACACACCAGCATCATTTGATTCAGCTTGAATAACTTTTGTATCATCAGGAAAATCACGTGAAAATGAAGGATTCATTGAAGTAGTTTGTTGACTGCTTAATAATGACATTACATTCAAATTCAATGAATTGTCCAACTTGCAATACATTTTTTAAACTTGTTATGTATTTTGTGAAATCATTTCACTAATATTGTTTGCCTATTAACACGCACCTCCATTTCTTCAGCAATCATTTGTCTTATCACCTCCCTACTACACTCAGACACATTCCCCTGGGAAGACATGGAGAACATAGGAGGTTCAAATCTTACTTCTTTACGTTCCATAGGCGTTGCAGTTTGACTCCTAGTGAATAATGACACCATACACAATGCTAAATTGCCCTGCGCTACTGTATTTGCTAAGACAGAAGGGCCAGGAGCTGCTGACTGAGGGGCGGCCATTTCCCCTGGCAGAGGCTGCTCGCATGCTTGAGTGTGATTGGTTGTGTTGCTGGCGAGCTTGGATTGGTCAGGAGAGCTCTTTCCTCTCATAGCCCCCTCCCTTGCTTTCTGAACGCCTCTTTTCAACATGGCGACCGGAAGTTAAAAGAGGGGTTGGGAGCCCTTCCCCGCCCTTAACAGACTTAACTGCATTACCAGGTAATTTTCCTTTCACCTTCTTTTTAATTCTTGCCTTCTCAGATTTCCTTATGCTAGATGTTTTTAGCTTTGTTTGAGCCTCAGAGTGACTGGTCGGAGATTGCCCTTCCAACTCACTCTCACTCAATGCTAAGAAAAATTTTTTGGTAAGGTACTTCAAAGGGGGCAGGAGGATGCGAGCGCGTGGCTCACGCTTGCGCACCACCACCGAGGAGGGAATGGAGCCTAAGACCATCGGAAATACGTATTTTCCAATGGCCTTAGGCAACCCTTGTGAAAGGGTCGTTCAACCCCCAAAGGGGTCGCGACCCACAGGTTGCGAACCACTGCTCTAGCTTGTGAATGTCAAAAATCTTTGGCAATCTTTTCTTTAGATAAAATTTAGTGGAATCTCTTATCTCCATCTTAACATTTTTCTTGTTGCATTTCTTAGTATAGATAAGGGCTATGGCACATTCAGCTTTCCAGCAGGACATCTAGTTACAGTGCGGAAGTCACAGATACAGAAGTGCAGAATACCTTTAAGAAATTCTGTATCCTTATTGAAACAAAATCTTATGGTGTTGGAGCTGGAGAAGCAAAGAAATATCAAATGGCTGCTGTTCCCTTCCTGTGCTTCCGTTCAAAGCTAAGGAATAATAGGATGAAAAGTGTGGGATCAGCTGATTAACATTTATGGAAATCAAGAAGATGGATTGTTTATTTGCTGTTTTACTGGCCTTGGGAGTATTCACCCACTTCATGCTGTTGGCTAGCAGGGAAGCTGAAGCTCTGTTAGTTGCCAACAATAGACTGTGGAAAGAAAATAGCAATAGGATATTAGTGTTCATAATGAACACCACTGTGTGGTGAAGGGAGTAGAGATATTGTAGACTAAGGCCATTTCCCCAAAAACCCCTCTCTAAACTGCAAACCCTAGGTTTCCATAGGTTGTTGTGAGTGGAATGATAGCTCTATAACAGTCCAGTGCAGAAATGGCCTAGGTCTCACCAACAGGGTACAATATGGGTTTCTCCCTAGGGCACAGAGAGACTAATTCAACTCAAAGGCAAGACAGTTTGAGGTTAAAACAGTCTAGTTATTTCCTCAAATGGCAGGCTTGCAGGAGCAAGGAGCATCCATTGGCACTCAAATGGAGTCCAGGTAGGTCACCACTCCACCCATCATCTTCAAAGAATTTTATTTCTCATTGCAGATATGTTGTATTGACAACACTGTGGCCCAGTTCTGATACAGTGCACTTTATGTTCATTGGAGCATAGGAACAATTGAACTATATCTCCCAACCCAACTACTTCAATCAGTCTATGCAATCCATCCTCTGCTTTTTTTTAGAGGTATCACTCCTAACATTCCTTCTAGCAGCCTGCATGTTTTCTTACTCTCCACCAAATCAAATGACAAGCCACTTCTTAATCTAGTCAAGCAGATCACCTTCCTGGTATATTTAACTATCATCTTATAGATTAGCCTCCTATAAGGCATTGTATCAAAAAGCATTTTCTAAAATCCAGGTAAAATACATCTCCAGATTTTTTTTTTTCCTCAAGCCTTCTAGATGCTTACTCAAACAGTTCTTTCAGTAATGTTAAGCATGACCATGGTGTCTGAATTCATGTGGATTTATGTTTAATTAAGTGAAATACTTCATGGCATGCCCTCAGACTCTCCTTCTAACAATGTTTTTGAAGCTCTTTTAAAATAAAATGAAAACACCCACATAACCATATTTTGGTGGGTGCGAGGAGATTATGGATGATGATGATGATGATGATGATGATGATGATGATGATGATGATGGAATAGTCATCATTATTATTTATATCCCACTTTTTTCCTCAGAACCAGGATTCAAGGCAGCTGGCAACATAAAAAGACATGCAGAGCAGTTAAAAGCATACAAAAGATTAACATTAAAATTTAATTAAACTACCTATAACAATAAAGTAATTTAAAACCTCCATTATATGAGTTAAAAAGCTAAAAATCAGTTTAAAAGGAGCATAGCCCACTATTTAAAAACCCTTTTCTTAAAAACATTCAGTTCCTGTGCAGTTAGAACAAAAAAAAGACATTGCTAACAACAGAAGAACAGTAAAAAAGAGGCAGCAGTCCAGACTTCTTGGAAAGGAATATCAGAGGCCCTTTTCGCACGCAGTTTCTGTTGCGCACCTTTTTATTTTTGGTTTTAAGCCGAAAATGGTGCGCAGTTGTGCAATGCTCCCGGGGCCCGCGCGCACTTACCTGCTCTGCGGTGTATCAGACAAGCCGGGCCGGTCACACTTCCTCCCCCAGTGCAGCCTACAGCTCCCAGGCTGCACTGCGGAAGGAAGCCAGCGGTCAGAGAACAGAGGAGCGATATGAGTGCCTCGCACAAGAGGCTGCTTGCACGAACGGCACCCCCCACCTCCGTGAGCAGGTAATGTGCGGAAAGGGCCAGAGTCTAAAAGCAACCACTGGGAAGGCCCCTTCTCGTGTCCTCACACCACTTGCAACTATGAATATTGCTGGATGGAGAGGAGGCCTTGTCCAGAATCTCTCAGTAGCTGTAAAAGGTTGTCTGAGAAAACAGGCGCTTCAGAAAGCCTGGATCCTAGAAAGTCTTTAGATTTATTAATTGGCCCTCTGAATTATATCTAGAAAAGGGCCAATAGCTAGTGCTTCTGTTGTAAAAATAAAATAAAATTGTACGCTCTTTGTAACCAGCCCTAGTCAATAGTCCAGATACACTTCTTTGAGCTAGCTGCTGTTTCTAAATTTTTCAAAGACAGCCTCATATAGAGTTCTTAATAGTACATAAATGGTATGCAGATTTTACATGCATCATTTTGGCCAGATCAAAGAATGACTACAGCTGGTATATTAGCTTTATTTCTGCAATTATACTCCTGGTTCCTACAGAAGCCAGTGAGTATACTAAAACTGTGTGCCCTATCACATTACAATGTTATAGTGCTATTATTCCACTTTAACTGCCACAGCAATATCACACGGAATCATGGGATTTGCAGTTTAGGGAGATGCATTTAGAATTCTGATGCAGACAGCTCCAAACTACAAACCCCAGAATTCCAAAGGGTGCAGCCAGGGCAGTTAAAGTGGAATAATAGTGTTATAACACTGTAGCGTGATAGGGACCTGTGACTCTATGCCTTTAATTTAGAACTAAAACAGCATACCCGGACCTCAGGTTAAGGAGAAGTAGAGTAGGGTAGCACTAGCATATTGGTAGCAGAATTCCAGAGAAGTTTTCCGGGTGGGTTCATATAAATGTTAAATAGCATGGCAGACAAAATGAAACCCTGATGGAGTCCACAAGACAATGGCTAAGGCATTGAACAGGAATCCCCCAGCATCTCATTCTAAATTTTTCCCTCCAGGAAGGAATGGAGCTACTGTAAAACAGTGCTTCCAAGTCCCAGCCCTGAAACACACCAAGATCAATGATATCAAAAGCCACCAAGGGATCTGCAGAACTACACAGCACAGACACACAGACACAGACACACACACCTTGTCTAGTCCTTGACTCCCTGATGACCAAATCATATTATTACACCATAAATTTTAGAGGAGGGTTCATGTCTGTAGGAAATATATTATCATGTGTATATTGGTAAGATGTTCTTAACATTACATTCTATCATGTCATCCTTGGTCCAAAACTAATGCACTTGCAGGGACTTATACATTATGAGTAAGGCTGGCCCATGGAATTTTACTGTCTGAGATGAGGGGCAAGATAACACCCACACTTCTCTTCCACAGAATGAAGCTGTCTGCATTGAAAGCTGAATTTTACTTCAGTACTGGAAATAAGAGGGCCTAAATACCCCAAAGGCACCAGATTCCATCTGATCTTGGAAACATAGAAGGGTCAGCCCTGGTTAGTACTTTGGTGAGAGATCACAAATTAATACCAAGGTGCTGTAGGCTGTATTTCACAGGCAGGAACTGGCAAAACCTCCTCTGAGTATTTCTTGCCTAAGAAAATTCTATGGAATTAATGAGGTTTCCATTAGTCAACAGGATACTTGAAGCCATACACACATTGGAAATGACATAAAATCTTCTGCTAGGCCTGAGGGCAGTAGGCTCGTTTATGGAACACAGAGTAGACTGCACAGTGTACTTAGCTATACCTTACAAATCAGGTGGATGGCCTTCTGTACTGCTTTTTCATTTTTTAATAGTAAATCTTTCAGTTTCCAGGTATACACGTGTCTTTTATTCTCTAACATCAATCTAATGGGTGCATGATCAGAGACTATTCTTGGGAAAACTTCCATTTTCTGTGCTTTTCTATCCATTGTTTTAGACATAAATACCGTGTCTAATCTAGACCATGATTTATGATAATCTGAATAATATGTGCATTCTCTTTCATTATCATATAGTCTTCTCCACACATCAGTTAACCCTAGAGTATCAATCATCTGAAAAAAATGATAGAGGGAGTTTACCTCCCCCCCTTGTCTCTTGAATTTCCTGTCCTATCCTTTTCAGGCTCAAACACTCCATTAAAATCCCTCACCATTATTTTTTCTTGGTAATCAAAACCCACTACTTTTTGGTACAATTTTCTATAGAACTTACCTTTGTTCTCTAGGGGATCATATATGCCAAGAATTAAAGTTTTGGTATTAAATATATTTAATTCAATTCCAATATATCTTCCTTTTGAGTCTCTCAAAATTTCTTTAGCTTTAATTTTTTTTTGTGTACATAAATTACGACTCCTCTCTCTCTTTTTCAGTAGTTGTAGCAAAAGCTTCCCTAGTTTGGGACTATTTAATGATGATAAATCCAAATTCCTTATATGTATTTCTTGAAGACATAAAATTTCACATTTTTGTTTTTCTAAGAAATGAAAGATTTGTTTTCATTTTGGTAGAGACTTCAACCCTTTAATATTCCAGGAAAGGATTTTAATTTGCATCTTACTGTTTTACAAGAATATGGCTCTGAGATGTTACTGGGCTCTTCTATATTTTCCTCTTCTGATGCTAAACCAGTTTCTTCTTCCTCTTGTTCTGAATTGGTTCCTTCCTCTTGTTGTAATGACTCTTCCAAAACGCTAATCGTTTCTGTTGCTAACTCTTTTATTTATTTATAATTTTTGAAAATAAATATATACAATTAAAAAAAGGATATATAATCATCTTAACAGAGTCATATTTACATTTGATAGATTCACATATAAATATCCATATATACACATTATTTTGACAGCATATAATATAACTAAATCAACTTATATAACATACTCATTATTCATGTATTATATACTATATGTTGCCATGACTTCCCTGCCTTCCCTAAGAGTTCCATTAATAGCTAATCTTATCTTACATAAGCTCTCTAATTTTTATTTCTAATCAGATTTCATATGCATTTTATCTAGTCGTGTAAAAAAAATAAAAAAAAATAAAAAATAAACATACAAATAAACATAATTATTGACTTAACATCATCATGGTATTTTTTGCTGTATCAATGTAGACCAAACCAATAGACCATACCAGTAACAACCTTGTCTATTTAGCTTGTTAATTCGGGCGTTACACAATAACCTTTCAATCTCATATATTTTGTTACAGCACTCCAATTTTGTACCACTATTTTTTCCTGCTTTCCCTTTAATCTGGCAGACAAAAAATCCAGTTGTTTATAATCTAATAACTTTTGTAGCCATAAATCTACATCTGGAACAGCCGGTAGTTTCCAAAATCGAGCGAACACTATCCTGGCTGCTGTTACCAAAAACAATAAAGTTCTCTTATTTTTGACTTGAAACTCTTTTCCAAAGATATTCATCATATTCAGTAGAAAAAAAGCTGGATCCATTGGGAAATCTATGTTATATATTTCTTTTATGGCTCCATATATTTTCATCCAATATTTCTTAGTGCAAGGACAGGACCACCAGAGATGGTAAAAGGAGCCAATAGCTTCTTTACATTTCCAACATTTATTGTCTCCCGTGTGATATATACAATTTATTTTTTCTGGTGTTAGATAGGTTCTATACATCATTTTCAAGTAATTTTCCTTTATCTCTTGTAGAGTTGTAAATTCTGTAGTATTCTTCCAAGATGTTTCCCAGTTTTCTAAGGGGATATTTTTCTGAAAATTTTGGGCCCACTTCACCATCACATCCTTAACCTCTTCGTCTTCCAGCTTTCTCAAATTTAAATATTTATAAAAAAGAGAGACTTTCCTTTTGCTTTTACGAAAAATTATATTCTCTATTTCATTGTGAGTTTTTTGACAGTTGAAACCTTCCAGCTTATAATCTATTTTAAATCTTTCCTGTAGTTGCATATACGAAAACCAATTTAATACAATTTCTTCCTCTCTCAATTCTTCCCGCGTCTTCAATCTAATCTTTCTTTCGCTCTCTATTAACAATAAGTCTTTATATTTAAGCCATTCTCCTTTTGGCATTTCCGCCCATTGGCTAAAGAAAGCCTCTTGTGGTGATACCCATAAAGGAATTTTTGAATATAAATCTTTTTTGATCATTTTCCAAATTCTAATTAACGCTTGTCTTATAAAATGATTTTTGAAATCACTATCATTTTTGTCTTTGTTATACCAGAGGTAAGCGTGAAATCCAAAGCGCATATTGGCACCCTCTAGTGTTAGAAGTCTAATGTTTTTTAAAAAGATCCAATCTTGGAGCCATTCTAAGGCATTTGCATAATAATATAGTTTCAGATCTGGTAATCCATGTCCACCTTTGTCGGGTCTTTCTGAAAGAAGTTTCCATCTTATTTTGGGTTTTCTACCTGCCCATATGTACTTTGAAATTTCTTTATTCCAAGTCTTGAAAACTTTATCATTTGACATGATCTGTAAATTTTGAAAAAGAAAGTTAAGTTTAGGTAAGATGTTCATTTTAATAGTTGCGATTCTGCCTAGTAAGGATAATTTTAATTTAGTCCATTTCTTTAGATCCAGTATAATTTCTTTCCAGACTTTATTATAGTTGTTTTCAAACAAATCTTTATTTCTTTCCGTAATCCATATACCTAAATATTTAACCTTTTTTTGTATGGTACATCCAGTCAATTTTGTCAACTTGTCTTTTTCTTGGTTCGGAACGTTCTTCGTCATAAGATAAGATTTGTTTCTGTTTATTTTTAGACCCGTTGCCTCTCCAAAATTTTGTATGCTTTTCATAAGTTCTTCAATTCCTGTAGAGGGATCGTCAAGAAGAAAAACTAAGTCATCCGCAAATGCCCGCAGTTTATACTCTTGTCCTTTTACCCGAATTCCTCTTATGTTGGGATTTTCTCTTATTGCTATATTCAACGTCTCCAATATGGCAATAAAGAGTAGAGGAGATATTGGGCATCCTTGTCTAGTTCCTTTTTTTATTTGAATGTCTTCTGTTAATTCCTCATTTACTATTATACTGGCAGTTTGTTCTTTATAGATTGCCTGTATCCATGAAATAAAGGTATCTCCACAGTTCATTTTCTTCAAAGTAGAGATCAGAAAAGGCCACCGAATTTTATCAAAGGCTTTTTCAGCATCTAAGAAAAGGATGGCCAATTTTCTGTCATTTCTTTTTTCGTAATATTCTATGGCATTTAGTAAAATCCTAATATTTGCTCTAATGTATCGATTAGGTAAGAAGCCGTTTTGATCAGAATGAATTATCTCATTTAATATCTTTTTAAACCTTGTCGCAAGTATCATTGTGAAAATCTTATAATCGGTATTGAGCAAGGATATCGGTCGATAATTTTCTGGCAGTGTGGGATCTTTACCTTCTTTAGGAATCAGCACAATGTTCGCTTTCTTCCACGTATCCGGAATGCCCTTTTCTTTGATCTCATTAAATACTTTCGTCAATGTAGGAATAATTTCATCTTCAAAACTTTTATAAAACTGTGCCGTATATCCATCCGGGCCCGGTGCCTTTGCGGTTTTTAAGTTAGAAATAGCCTCTTTAACTTCAGAGATTGTAATGTCACGATTCAAAAAGATTCTGTGTTCTTCTGTCATCTTTAAAGTCGGATGTCGCTCTAAATACAATTTCGCTTTCTGAAGCTCCACATCCTGTGTTTTGTCTCTATCATACAGATGGGCAAAATACTTCTGGTTTCTGTTGCTAACTCTTTTAGGGATGAATGTTTTCTTCCTCTTTCCTCTTTCTCTGACTTTTCTTGTCTTTCCTCTCTGTTTGGGTCATTTTCTTGTATTTTTTTCCAAGTCTTCCTTATATCTCCTCAGAAATTCTTTCACTTTCATAACAAAGTTTAATACATATTGTTTTTGTTTGTATGTAAGAATGACTCCTTCGATTTTACCCTATCTATATGAGATTCCTTTCTTCTTTAAAACTTGAGTAAAAAAATTGTAATCCTTTCTTTTCTTTAGAATTTGAGATGGTATATCATTAAAGATTTTAAGGTACACATTATCTAGTATCAGATTGTTAGTGTAACTTTGTTGAATTATCATCTCTTTCACTTGTTCCCTTACAAAGTAGATCACTATGTTTCATGGGACTTTTCTCTTCTTCACAATTAGTGAATTAATCCTAAAGATCCAATCCAGCTCAAGATCTAGTTGTTCTGTAGGCCAGTTTATGAACTGGGCTATTGCTGGGATTAATTTAATATACAGATCTTCTCCTTGTTTCTCTTCCAGACCTCTTATTTTTAAACATTTCTTGTGATATTTAATTTCTGTCAGTATGCTTCTCATTTTGTTCTGTTCTATAGTCGATTCAATATCTGTTGTGCACTTCTCCAGTTTTTTTTGTCTTGTACTTCATCAAGGCTACCATTCATATTTCATTTGTCACCGATTCAAGTTTCTGGCCAAATCTTTCCACTGCTTTTCTTACTTCTCTGACCTCTTTCTTTACTTCAATAGTCATATCTTTCATTTCTAAGATCACTTCATTCCTTACTTTCTTCACCTCTTCAAACAAACTTTGGTAGGGATCTGGGATGTTTTGCTGTGTTTCGAATGAAGGTCTTCTTTGGATCAGAGTCTGTATCTGTGTTTGTGTCATAAACTTTCTTTTACCTGCTGCTTCTGCCATCATAGAGCTCTATTTAAATCCCTCTTTTATCAATTTCCTTATTTCAGTAAAATTAATTCAAATCCAATATCCTAAGTCAAGTCAAGTCTCTTATTGTTGTTAAATTATCTAGCTCTTATAATTGATTCTTAATAACTATCTAGATCATGTACACTCTTTTTAACTAATTACTTCTTAAGTAATTTTAACCAATTACTTCTTAACTAAATACTTTTTTACTAATTACTAATTACTATCAATGAATTAATGAAGAAAATTAATATTTTTCTATGCTTATTTAAACTATCTTTAAATAGGGGAGGGCAGTCTGATAGTGTGGCCATTTCTGAACTACACTGCTATAGTGCTGTTATTACATTTTCAATTGTGGAATCCTGGGGTTTGCCGTTTAGGGAGGGGCATTTAGAAGTCTCAGCCAGAGAGCTCTTTGGCCTCAGTAAACTAAAATCCCCAGAATTCCACAGGATGTTGAAAGTGGAATAACAGTGTAGGGCAGAAATGGCCCGTAACTCAGTTTATAGAGGAATAAAACTGGATAGAATGTTGCCTAAGAGCTCCTGGATAAAAGGGGTGGAGTGAATCCCAGTGGCCAGCCAATCACAGCACAGAGAACTCTGCAAGGGAAGGGAGGGGCTTCTGTGAGGGAGGAAAATTCTTTTTAAAGAAGTTTTTACCACTGACAGATGGAGATAGATGGTTAATATCAGTTGAAGAACAGACTGTTGGAAGAGTCAGCTGTGCGAGGGGAGTTATTGAGCATTGGGTGTTTGGGTGGGTTTAAGAATGGGACTGACATAACAATTGGAACAGTGTTAATTGTTTGAACCTGAGAACAAAACCTGGAAGTATTCTTTTTGTCTGTAGTCTTTCTGCACTACCCTATTATAGTGCTATTATTCCATTTTCAACATCCTGTTGGATTCTGGGCTTCGTAGTTTACTGAGGCCACAGAGCTCTCTGGCTGAGAATTCCAAATGCCCCTCCCTAAACTGCAAACCCCAGGATTCCATAAGATGTTGAAAGTGGAATAATAGCACTATAACAGTGCAGTGTGGAAAGGCCCAAAGTTAAGCTGTCGGGTGTTTTGTAGACCTGACTCTGGATGGCATTATTCACCCTGAAGGAAGATGAGGCATGCTTGCCAGAAATAATGCAAAGCTAACACACTGTTACCTTGATTTCTGGGGGTCCCAGGCGGGATGCCTAAGTGCACTCCAAATATTACTAAGTTGGGGGAATTAGCAAGGAGCACACGCTAGCAATACAAGAGGCAGGGTAATGTAGCGAGATCTTTAACCCTATGTTTATGGGGTCAGGCAGTGACAAGAACTAAGCAAGTTGTTCAATTAAAAGATTTTATTAAACTTTCCTTAATTAAGCAAACAATGATACACTCACTCATCCAAGAACTATGGAAGCAGAAAGTGAGGAAAATTGATAGGGGTTTTCAGAGGGTTTCTGGGGTGATACCCCACCTGATCCTGCAGCCCAGTAAAAGAGAAGATAGAGATCGAGGCTTGGCTTCATGGTTTCCCAGCACGTGGAGGCTGAGGGGAGGATCGCTGAACAGAGCGGCGGCAGTTCGGGATGCAAGGCACGAGCGTTCCGACAAGGAGCTCAAACTTGGGGTTTTTTATAAGGAAGATTGTACCTGGAGGCTAGGCCTCTCCCAAGGAGAACAATAGGGTTTTTAGTGGAGACAAAGCCTCCAAAAGGTCAAAATTAGAATTGATGAGATTTGGCCAGCATTGCCAATTGTTAGAACAATATGTAGATGTAGATGAGGAGCACTTAGTGGTTGTATAGAGTTCGGGGCTGAGAGCGCTTGCATTTGCTTAATGGTTGGCTGTGTCTAGAGGGCACTACTGGCTGTGCGGCAAATGATTGTTTACTGACCTAGACCTAGCGTGCATAATTAAGGCCATGCAGCCATGCCTGCCTACACAGGCTTTCCGTGACCCTTTCAGACACGTGGAGTTCATTTTATGGAGTGCCACGTGGAAATATTAAACATAAACAATATGAAATTGTAGACCTCAGGCTTGGGCCAGATAACCACAGTAACAACACACTAGTCCAGAGTTAGGTCACTTGAAGGTCTTTGACCCCAAATCAAAGGGGGGATTTTATAAGGGCACTGGTAGGCAGGGTGACTGTGACAGGTTCACCAGGTTTGGACCTGTGTAGGCCAGCTTGGAGGGAAATCTGCACATCACACGCTGGGTTGCTGCGGTCTCTGTCTCTCCCACACAGAGTTTATTGCACTTCACAATTGCCCTAGCTTGCTTAATGTTAGGAGCAGCCTTGGCTCTGAGGCAAAACCTCTGATAATGTCAGCATTGTGAGAGATCTACTCACTTTGACATCAGTTGAGAATTTATTTCTTTGTGTTTGGGAAGCTGGCTATTAAACTAAGCAAGTTCTTGTCTGAACATAAGGCAAAACATTTCATTTTTGCGACTTCAACTTCACATATGTATAAACTGAGAAAATCCTTTGATGCAGACATGTTAAGCAATAATCAGTAAAATTGATAGATTAATCAACTCAAATGTTCCCAGTACTTAATGCCAGCCTGTCTCAGTTTGTTACAACAGAATCTGACTCATTCCTTTATTAAAGGAATTCAACTAATTCATTATTATTCTAGACATGGTTGTTTCATTCTGATGGCAACAAAATATGTCCTGCAAAGGAATTTCATCTGCCTGAAAGAGTACAGCCCCTGTATACCGGTATTTAATATACAGACACCGAGTTACATCTAAATCATTTATCTCTGTAAATGTATGTACACATATGGATGTGCATGTATACACATACAAATATATGAAAATGTGAAGCCATACATATATATTTGCCAGAATCCTATGTGGCCTGTTACATTATGTAACCTTACCTATACCTAGCTACTTAGTAAAGGCACTAAGAAACCCCTTTAATGAATTGTGAAGGTGTGTAAGAGGACACCAGCAAGACCACCTGAGGTACCTCTGTGTACGATGCACATTGATACACATTAAATATCAGTGCACAATGCATGCAGACGTGCATCGTACACCAATGCACATTGCACACTGATGCACATTGCACACCCATGCGCTTTGGGCAGTGTGCCAGCTCAGCTACATAGTAACATAGCAGCAGCCCCCTACTGGATATGGACATTATGCAACTGTGTAATTCTAATTCCTGCAGACATAAGTCCATTTACAAAAATGTAAATGGATTCCACCCTTTAGTTGTAACAGGATTCCAGCCCTTAAGTGTCTCCTTCTACACTTTAATAAATGTTTACCCAAGATCCATCACAGAACTAGTTTCTGAATCCAGAATTCTATTAGAGTAGTTTTGGAATAATACCAAAGGCAAACATGCCTCTGAGCTTGTGAAGCACACATTTTCCTGATTATACTCTATGTAAGGGATAATAACATAGGATATTTAGAACAGGCAATGTTGCTTCCAAGACACTTTCACTTCCTGTATGTTATTTCTAAGAGCTAACCACTGCTTTTTTTTTAATTTACTTGTATCTAATGGATGATTCTAGATGAGTGAGATAATATTGTGATTTTTTTTTCTCTACATGTTTTTAATATACATATATTCCTGCATATGAAAGCTTGGAAAAGTGATTTTTAGAGGGTTTATGGATCCCAGAGATTCCCAGTGTCCATGTTGGTTTGAAGATTCTAGATAGTCTAAAAGTTAACATTTCTGAGGTCTCTCTACTATAGGCAGTATATTAACATTCTGCAGACATTGTTTTTTTAAAAAAATCAACATGGGTAAACTCAGTACATATCCATTGATCAGATTGCCCATAGAAATACAAGTTTTATATGTGTATGTGATCTCTGTTCAATCTGTACCCTTTAAAAATGAAGAACTGGTGGGCATTGAGTTTATCCAATGTGCTCACCTCAGATGACCCAGCCAACTGGCTGAGGTCAGGGATGAAAACAGCTGGTGTAACCTCACTCCCTGGTTGATGCACTGACTCATTTGAGAATCTTTGCATGGGGCTAGAATTTTTCTCCTGTAGTTTCCTGCTTGCCTGGATTTGTCTTTTCCTTAATAAGAATCTCTTTTTGCTTTGAAATTTTGCTATGCCAGCTTGTTATGATTTCCTCACAGTCTGTTCTTCTGCCAGTGTCAGTGGCTATTACTTGTCCCCTCTGCTAGTAATCAGATTTGGTAAAATCAGGACATATGTCCATGTTCTCACCGACTAGCACATGTTCTTTTATCTTATCAGCTAGCACAACATTGCCTCCTCTTTTTTTGTAGAAATTGACATATTGTTATGTCACTGCAAGCTATAGATAATAGTGTTAGATATTTGAACCCCAATAAAATGTTTTTGCCAGAGTAGCACAACAAACCAGTTGCAGTTGATGGCTGTGGGTGTATGTGAATCTGCTTTGGAGTTTTGTCTAAACTTTGAATAGCTATATAAGCTGCTGAACCTATTTTGGGGATAGAGTTCAGCACTTTGGATAGCACTTTTAAATTTCAGACTAAAATCCAGAGCAGATTCACTGAATCACGGATACAGAAGTTACTAGCCACAAGGACAATAAATATGTCAAGCTAAATCCAATAATGCCCTAGTAGATATCTGTTAGTGTGACAGGGCTTTCTTCTCTTCTGCTCTTTCTAGTGGCCTTCTGGACTGGCCAAAAACATGCTGTGGAGGATTCCCTGGCTTTTCAAGGCAGATTTGGGCAATTTCATGCTTCTTGTGTCTGCTGAGAGAACCAATTCTGTCACTGAAATGATACCACTGGAACTTGTACATAGTTCCCTCAACATTGTTTCACATCCCTATCCTGCGTGGTGAATAGTTCAGAGCAAATTTTATGAGTAATAAACATTTGGATGTGGGGATCCTAGCATGCACACAGATTCTGGATACAATTATACTGGACCTAGACACTTTAGAATCAGAACCTGATCCTAGTAATATCTGATTCACTCCTAAATCACAGAAGACCACATAATTGTGTGTGCTGATGCAAGGGATAGCATGGAAAGCTGATGACAAGTGCTGTGGTAAGGCTCTAATAGGCCTTGGATAACCATGAGAACTGCACTTACCATAGTTCTTGTCTTCTCTAGATAGCACTTTGAAACCAGAGGTGGAGGGTAATTATGAAAAATTTGGCTCCCATGGTCTAAGGCTTCTTTAGATATTGCCACAGATCCAGAAACATGGGCCACTGAGACCTAGAGGAGCTACCTTTGCTATAAAAACTCCTAGAAATTCTGCCACTACCTCACATGCTTCTCAGATGGGCCGGGGAGGGGAGGGGAGGGGAACCAAAGATATGATACAAACACTCTTGCCTATTAAAGAAAGATGAAGGAAGTAATAAGGTGTCCATGTGTATTTTTTAAAACAACAACAACAAAGGATGCTCCTCTGTTTCAAAGTGGGGACAGAATTCTCTTTTTGAATTCATCATCTGAAAAGAGAGTCAGTCTATCAATATACATTGCTATTACAATTGTTCCCAAGGCCAGCAAGCTAAACCTAGCAGCTAATCATTTTCTAGCAACTCCAGTCTAATAAAAATGGCCAAAAAAGCACCTCCCGAAAAGAAACAACCCAGAAAGTTAAAAACAGAAGTGACTTCTGCCCACTTCTGGATAATTTTCAGCTCATTGTCTTTCTTGTAGTTCTTAACCTCTGAACTAGAATGTCACTACACATGTCTTTACTGATCTTTGCTTATGGTACATAACACATGACATGCAAGGGCTGCGCTACGTACCACTTTGTTTCCATACACAGTTCAAAGTGTTAGTGTTGAACTTAATGAAGTCTTAAATGACATGAGTCCAACGTATCTTAGGGACCAATTCCTTCCCTTAATTCTTTGCCTCAAGATCTAGTAGAGAAGTCTTTATTTGTGCCTCAGCCATGATGGAGACTTAGTTGATGGTGGCAAGAAAATGGGCTTCGTTCTGGACTTCAATCCATACTATGGAACTCTCTGATCCATGTTGCCTTATGGATTATTGTCCTATTTCATAACTAACTCTACTTGTTAACCACCCTCAGTGGTACACAAATACTAGAAGAATAGGATTAAAAGAAATTACATTAACAAAAATAATCATTGCTCAATTTCAAAGACAAGCTTCATCACAAATTTTATCAATGCCAATATGATTTGAAGTCCAGATGTTTCATCAGTAGTGGGTGGGCTTGTTTACTTGTTGCTTTAGTGTGTCTTCAAGTCTTTTCCAACTTATGGCAACCCTAAGGTGAAACTATCATGGGGTTTTCTTCAGAAGATTTACTCAGAGGAGGATTGCCTTTGCTTTCCTCTGAGGCTAAGAGAGTGTGACTTGCCTAAGTGGCAAGTGGGTTTTCATGGCTGAGCAAGGATTTGAACCCTGTTCCCCAGAGTTTTAGTCCAGCACTCTACACTACTACAGACTACTACACCATGCTGGCTCCCTTTCTGTGCTGGTGTAACATGGGATTTACAGCTTAGTTAGAATACATTTGCACATCCAAGTACTATGAAAAAAAACATGCATTTGCACATGTCATTTCCAGAAGAATGAGGAGAAGCATTTGAGATGAAGTAACTAGTGCTTTCAATTTCAATCTTTCAATTCTCTCTCTCTCAAAAAAAAAAGAAAAAAGAAAAGAAAAACCCATTTCATTTTTTTCTCTACCTGACACTATTATTGGGGCAATTCAGGTGATGTGTATTCAATTTTATTTAACAATAGAGATTAGTTTATACGATGATACCTCTTGAATAAGATACAACTACAGGTGCTGCATGATGTCAGCAGAATGCTAATTCTGTTCATCAGAAAAGACTGAGTGCAAGACTTTTTAAAAGCAGTGCCTCACTCAAAACACTGAAAGTAAAATAAGATGACACGTCAAAAGCAGAGCAGTTATCTCTGACCTCCTAAAATGCAGCTTACATAACTCAGAACTTTGCTGTGACAAGAAAGCTGTCAAAAGTCAGAGTGGAGTAGCCAGAAGGTGGAGAACAAAGAAACAATAGACATAATTGGGAGAATTTATCGTACAGATGTTATGGATTAAAATGCTCAAGACAATCTCTCCCCAGCCAATTGCAATGTTATTTGTGTATCTCAACATAACTGTCAGTTTGCTGGGTCCATCTAATCCAGCAGTCTCTTTCTGACTTCAGAATGCCAGATAAGAGCATAAAGAGGTTCCTCTTTTGGATCAGACAAAAGGCCTCTCTAGTCCCTTTCCAAATGCCTTTGGGAAACTCCAACTAAGACTTACAGGGCCATGGCCCTTTCTTCCTGATCCTCCCCAACAACTCATGTTCAGTGATAAATTGCATGCAGAGGATGAAATAAGGAGATGAAACTCATATAATTTGTTTAAACAAGGACTCAATTTATTGAAACAAAACAATCTGTCAAGAGTTTCATCTGACTCCAGGCCAAGCCTGAATGACATAGGGTGACCCCACCATGGCCTGGAATAATGGTGTCACTATATCCATCTGTCATGCCCTGCTTCCAGAGCATGGAAACAGACTCTGGCTCAGAGACTGAAACAGGGGAAATGCCAGGACCTGCTGAACAGGAGGAGGTTACAGTGTCACAAATCCCAGAGACAGAATAGAGTGCAGTGCCAGCTTCAGCAGAGAGCCCTGCTCCTTCAGATACAGAAGCCAACTTACCTGCATGTACATTTGCTGAGTGTAGACAGCAAAGGGAACACTTGTGCCAGTCTCAAAGGATTTATAGAAGACAGCAATTACGTAGGCAGAAGCTAAATTAAGCTGCTGGCCTATATAAGTGATGCCCTTCCCCTCCAGAACTTATGTGATTTCCTGAACTCCATACCTGACCTTGGATTGTATTGACTGACTTTGGACTTTGCCTTGGATTCTGTTGGACTCTATTTATGACTCTGAATTTGTACTTACTGAATAAAAGTAAGTAACTAACCATGAGATATTTGGTTTGTTTGCTTGAGCTATGGAGTCACAAGCCTTGCCTGGCTGCCCTGACCTAGACAGGACACCATCACTCCTTCGGAACCCTGCCAACATTGGAAGGCCTTCTGTGTTATCTCCTTTTGGGTCCCCAGACCCTATGTGAGTGAGCAGGGTTAGCAATTTGCATCTTGCCCACAAGGACCTGAGCCCTGTGGCAAGTTTCTGAAATGCAGGTTGTAAGGCCCCACTTTGGGGGTCCCCAATATCAGTATGGTTTGGCTGGGCACCATACCTAATTGGCATCATATGTAATTGGCAACACATTTTATCAGCTCTGATATCAAATTCAAGCCTGAGAGGTGACGGAGAGGTCAAACTGAGCGAGGCAAAGAATTTGACTGTAAATGTGAGAAGGATAGGTCAACTCAAAACTTCCTCCAGGTAAGACTGAGTCATTTGTCAGGCAAATACACACCATTCCTATGGATAATAGGCTTAAATAGAAGCTTGAATTTTCCAGGGAATCCAACTGTGAGGAGCCCACCAAGACACTGATTGACAGATATCCATCCCTTATACACCTGGACTCTTTCCTCACAGCACCCACAACAGATAGCTATTACAACACCCATCATGTCTTTGTCAATCAAAGCACTAAGCCCATCAACAGGTGAAAGATTCATTGTCCACAACAGGTTCCCTTTGTCTTGCATCTGGAACCTTCACAGCCACAAGCCATTTTCAGGATACAAATATCCCTGATTTGAGGATGCCCAGTGCAGTCTCTTGAAGGTCTACTCATCATTCTGCCCGTCTGGCTCCTGATTGAGAACTGTCCTTAGGTCCTACCTAAGCCAAAATACATTTCTGCTCTTCACTACTCTTCTGGACTGGTAATTATAAATCCCCCAAAGCCCTCAGCCTCTCCATAATTTTTCCTCCCTTTTTCTTTCAGTTAGGTCTTGTATGAATGTGTGATTGTGTGTATCTTGTGTGTATGCATGAATGAATTCCCCTCAATAAAATACATTTTTAGCTTACTTCTGAATCTCTGACTGGTTCTTTTCCTGTGTGTGCCCGTAAACACTGGTAAGAAAGATCTTACTAAGTTGCCCCCCTTAGCAATTAGTTGAGCTAATTAATTCCTCACTTTTTCAAGGAGGTATTTGGCACTGCAGAGTGACCCTTGTGGCACCTACGTTTTGGGGTAACAAGGTCACTCTAAAGTCTGTTCCCCCTGGTGTGCATTAGTCCTATACCCCATATGACCTACTCAGTCACAGTTGCAGATGAATGGTGACCAGTTTCCTCCTCATAAATATACCTTCTTTCCATTTTAATAAACTATTTAAGTCAGCTAGTCTCTTCTTGTGGCTAGATTACATAGAATGATATGTCTGGAATAGTCTTATATTTGGAGTAGAAAGCTGCAAGAGCTTTTGGTGTCTTTTAATGCAAGCCATCTATGGGCTGAATCCAATGTTAGTCCTACCTAGAGCAGATCCATTGAAATTAATGGTGAAGAACAAGTAACAGTCAAATCGGTGTGTCTACTCTAATGCAGGTCACAAACTGCCACAAGAAGCTGATTCTTGAAAGATCTTTGGTCTCTAGAGGCTGGATCTGAGCACTTTCTTAACAATATGTGATTTTTTTTTCCTGAATATTTTGTTCTTTCCTTCTTTTCTACTCTGACTTTTCACTGTGATTATGAGATTATTTTTAAATTATTTTGTTCTTCTTTTTTTACTATAGAGTTTCTTTTATTGTGTTATCATGCATTTTATGAGAAAGGCAAGAAATGAATGTTATAAACAAACAAATAAAAATAGAATTTGTTGCCAAAACTGGTTATGACAAGTAGAGTTAGAATACTATTATGAACTACTGAAGACTGCCATTTTGAAAAATTTTCTCATAGATTTGCAAAATGAGCTTACTGTCCTAGATCTTCGGATCCCCTGGAATGACAGTAAGGGATTTCCATCTCATATTTGACTAGGAAGAAATGAAGGATTCATCTTTGAATTATATTTTGAGTACAATTCATTGGCAACTCTAGCTATGTTACTCTGCTTAGTGTATAATGGAGAATTTGAGATCACAATTGCTGCTTAGCATTGTACTTCTACATTCAAAAAGAACTGATTTGGACACTAATTTCATACTGTCCGAGACAGGCAACATGGTATCCTTGATATAAGTTGGACTGCAGCTCTCATAAGCTGTGGTCAGTGGACATGGAATGTAGAAGTTGTAGCCAACATATCTGATGTGCACCTAGTTGACTTTTGCTGCTGTATCAAAATCTTGTGATAGTACATCCTCTTCTTCCTTCACTACTGGAACTATGCTATGTTGAATTTGCAATTTATATCCATGGAAATCTTATTCTGTTCTTCTGAGGTTTAGCTGCAAATCACCAGAGATGCCAAAAACAAAAACAAGTGGGGTTGTATGAGTAGAATAATATATTCAAAACATATACAGCATATAGAATGCAACAAAAAAAACCTATATATACAAAACAAAACATAAACAACATACAGAATAATACAATAAAAACATAAAGCGCAACAGATTTCCAGATAATATCCATTTCTTCTTCAAATTATAAAAAGTATGTGTGTGTATACAGTCATAGCATCCTTGGACAGTTAGTCATAACATCTGATGGGACTCATGCCATCCTTCAGATGCTGTTCAACCACAGGTTCCAGCATAGACTGTGATGAGCAAAGATGGGAGCTGCAGTCCCACAGCATCTGGAGGACCACATGTTTCCCACTCCAGCCCTGGGGCTACCAAAGAGAATGAGGTTCTGAACCATTAACATTGATAATGATTGGTCTTTGAAGGAAACTAATGAAGGCAGAAGCTGGGGACTACATGGATCTTAACATCACCCTTTATTCCAAAGGAAACAGTAAGAGATGGAAAAGAGTCACCTGAGTTGTTTCACTGGAACAATTCAGGTGATTAAAGTTCCAAATGTGGCCAAGTGTTTTGAGGAATTAATATGCTAGTGAACGAAAGAGCTAACATCTGGTGTAGTGTCTCAGCAGTGTGCCATTGCATAGTTCTGGAGTAGGTTTGGGACCACTCCAAGTGTATGCAATCAGGGGGAAAAAATCAAGGGGCTTCAGTTTAGTTTGTGTAGGAAGAGAATCTGGAATGTGCTTAATTTGTTTTCTTAATAGCAGAGGTTGCTGACTACTCAGTGCTATTAGGAAAGTGACCCAGAGGTTGAAGGAAGAAGAATGGCTGACAGTGAATGCAGGGCAAGATTCTCTTGGTACCTAGAATAAGTCCAACCTGGAAGATCTTCAGAAGATTTTAGAAGTCTGGTTAAAGGCTTAGGTCATGGCACACTTCAAACCAGATGGAAACTTTCAAACAAAAATAGTTACTACACAGACATCAAAGACCTTGCCTTGAGAAATGAAAGTCAGATTGTGCAGGTGTTGCCAAAATGATCTGTGGTATACAGCCAACAAGATAGAATGCTTATTACCAAGGCTAAGTAGGTTTGCTTCTCATTTTTATATTCAAAGCAGCAGCAGATATAAAACAGCATTAAAATTGAATCAGGTAATATGAGCTTCAAGCTTTTTAAAAAAATCTTTAAGAAACACTGCTAGGAAATATTTGATCAAGATCCAAAGACTTATATGTAAACTGCACTTGCCCACCACATTCCCAGCCAACATGCATCATAATTCAAAACAAAAGGATGTTGAACTGAAAACTTTAGATTGTACTGTGAGCCTTGCAGTTACTGTAGAAGAACAACCATGAACACCAGGAGATTCAATCCTTTGTAAGAGTAAATAAATATTTAAATCAGCAATACACAGATTGAGACCCCGAGGCTTCATGTGAATGTAGGCCATTTCTGCACGAGACTGTTTCTGCACCTGGCCCTTCCCGAAACTGCAAACCCCAGGATTCCATAGGATGTCGAAAGTGAAATAATAGCACTATAACAGTCTCGTGCATAAATCGCTTTTGACTGCTCCGTATGTGGCCATCAGAGATGGTGGGATCCCACAGTCAGGATGCAGTCAGGATGACCGGCTGATCAACTGAAGTTTTTTATGAGTTATGCTTGGTAAATATTAATTGCAAGTAAACTTTGATGCATCAGAAAGGGAGTTTCTTCTGGGCATAGTCTGCACTCTTGCAGGACAGGGCAATATATAGTTGCCTTGATCACATGTCCATCCTAGAGAATCAGGCCTCATTTTAAAATACAAGATGGAATTTTCCCACCAACCCTGCTACTGACAAGGAGATAGTTCCTTGATGTGTTTAGGAGCACAATTAGAACCTAACTGACTTGTTTACTTCCACTGAATGGAAGCCCCTCCCCAGACTGCAAACTCCAGGATTCCATAGGATGTTGAAAGTGGAATAATAGCACTATAACAGGCTAGTGCAGAAATGGCCTAGGAGCAGGAGCACGGAGAATGTTCTCCTGACTCTCCAGTATTCTCACATCTCTTGCTTTCAAGCACCTTGTCATTTGTGTTCACCCCACCTCCCACAAGCTTGCAGAGCACTGAGGAAAATCCCATGCAAATCCATTTCCCAATTTTCCATAAAATTCACCTCAAACTTCTAGTTCCAGTTATACAATACATGAAGTTCAAGAATCACATGCAAGAGGACTGGATCATAATTTGAAAGCATAAAGCAAAGATGTTCAATTCAGATTCACACAACTACTTTGTTGTAAGCAATAAAAGTCCTAGGATCTTGCAACCGTTGAACTGTAGAATTGGAAGAGACCTTAAAAGTCACTTAACTCAACTTCCTTCAGTGCTGAGATCTTGAAACTGCAGCATTTTTGGCATATGCCTGTCTATCCTCTGCTTAAATACCTCCAACAAAAGAAAGTCCACCACCTACTGAGGTATTTTGTCCTATTGCCAACCAGCTTTTACTGTTAGGAACTCTTTTCTATGTTTAATTTCCATCCATTAATTCTCACTTTGCTCATAGAAGACACAGAAAACAATTCTGCTCTCTGTTCCAAAATGTGACTCATGTCAACATAATGGACTATAGCCTGTGTAAGGCACTAACTAGATTCCACCCAGTGTATGCTGACTTGAGCTCTTTGTTAATATACAAATAAATAAATATTCTTTTTGTAGAGGAAAAATGGTAAGAAATATTCTTCCTATAAAAAAAATACAACAGCAGATATTTATGCAGTGTAATCAATAGAGGTACGCCCCATTGAGGTCAATGTGATCAATGTGATAAATATGAGTGGGATTGCAGTCATTGTCTGTCAACAACAGCACCAACACAAAGCTCAGCACTTACCCTTCAATATTTAATTATTGATACAGACTATACAGTTCAGGTCTAAGGCCATTTCTGTACTACACTGCTACTGTGGTCTTATTCCACTTTCAATACCCTATGGAATTTTGGGTTTTGTAACTTACTGAGGCCAAAGAGCTCTTTGGCTGAGAATTCTAAGTGTCCCTCCCTAAATTGCAAATCCCAGGATTCTATAGTATGTTGACAGTGGAATAATAGGACTGCAACAGTGTAGTGCAGAAATGGCCTTAGACCTGAACTGTATAGTTAGGCCTGTGTTGGCTCATCATTCAACAACTGACTCAGTGGGTCTACTCTAGTTGGGACCAACCAATAGAATTCCAGTCCTAATGTTTTAGTCCTATATTCACAATATGAGTTTAAGTGTTCCCTTATGTAGAAATTGGCTGAAATGAACAGAGGACTGTAACGACTTTCTACAAAATGTCTTGTACTTTATGGGAATCAAATTCAGAGAAGATGGTGGAGCACAGTAAATCATTTAATGTATTTTATTGGTTGGGTTGGAAGACAGAAAGGCAGGATTTGGCTGGAATCAAGTAAATAGATTTTAGCCAGTAAAAATTCACCTTGCCTCAGTATTGTCCTAGGAGAGACAATCTCATTTACATTTATTAGAAGCAATGATGTAGTGTCCTGTAGATAATTAACACAATAAAATGCTGCTAATTTCACAGTGTCATTATAAAATTTGCCAGTTTAAATTAGAAAGTGATTAACCCTCTCTGTGAGGCAATGACATTTCCATTCCCGATCTGTGAATTAAATTTGCTTAGGGTCATACCCCCCTCCCCTCACGAGCACACACTTTGAAAGTTCAGTTTTGTCTCCATCGCCAGTGTCCTTTCCTTCCACATCCTCTGTCTGTCCAGTAAGGGGGAAGATCACTACTGCGATAGCAAAATCCGTGACTATTTCAGGTATTAAGCCATGCTCAATATTCTGAAGCATGGACACCTCATTTATCAGAGGATAAAGGCATCCTTTTTAGAAAAGGGAATAGTAATCCCAGATAAGCAGAGGTTCACTAGGTAATGAACTTCTTGTTGGTGCATGTAAGATAGGAAGTTTTTCCTATTAATGAGGTGCTTCCAAGGTGAGCATCCTTAAGGACAGCAAATCCTTAACCTTTTTGTCTGGCCACTACTTTATCCATTTACTATATCTTATCCCTTCCCCAGCCAATTTTAATTAATACCTTTTTTTAAAAAAATGGGAATAAACTCATTAAAAGTATAGATTTATAGCGCAGTAATTTAAAGAATCTAACTCAAGTGAAATCCTCTTCAAGAATGTTTAATGAGGGGATGATACTACAAAAATCTGAGATAATGATAGAATGGTCCAACTGTTAAAATAGCTATTAATTTAATGCTGCTAATGCATAGCTTTACAACATTGATAAAACTATTCTTAATCACTTGTCTTCCTTGCTTTGCCTTACAGTTACAGGGTGGCTGGCACCCAAAATTGGCATTCCCAAACACAAGAATGGCTCTATGTAGGGTTGGTATTTTAGGCTGCAGCTTATTTATCATGACCCTTTATCTTTATTATTTATCTGGCCCTGACCTTCAGTGAACAGAGGTAACAAAAGCTCATACCTCATAAAAACATAATTAAATGCAGATACCCTCCAACATTTCATCAATGAAAATTGGGACACACATGTGGCCCAACAACATCAGAATGTGGTCAAGATGGCAAAAGTTATTCATAAGTAGACTACACAGGCTAGGAGAGGCTGTCACACTTTGCTTTTGCTTGTGCCTATTGAGAAGGGCCAGTTTATGTACCTTTCTCCTCTTATATTCTCTCCACTCCCTGTGAATTAATTTTGCACTTTGGACCAGGTTCTCCACAACTGAAATAAGATGAGAATGAAGGCGGGGGGGGGGAGAGAAGGATATAGAAATTGGGACATTTTAAAAATAGCTTAAATATTGGGATGGAAAAGGATTAATTGGAACTTTCTTTGCCAAATCAGCATGCTTGGGAGCTTACCACATGAGGCAAGTAAATCACAATTACAGCAGGATAATAGCATCTTTATCTGGGATTTTTCACATTACCTCATTCCCTTTCTGTTGTTCACCCTGTGGGAGACCATTTGGAAATGTTTCTCTGACAAAGGAAGTCATTAATGGATTTTTTTGTGTTAATAAAGGAAACAGTTTTCAAATGGTCTCCCACTGGGAGTGCAACAGAAGGGAAACAATGCCATGTGATAAGTCCCAGCCAAAGTTGCTATTGTCCTGCTATAATTAAGATTTACTGGAAACCCCCACCTTTTGATGCCTCATTATCTGACAATTTGCTCTTTTGATGCTTCCAAATTAAGGACAAGTTCCATTAATATGATGTGGGATATGCTCTTTCACCACTTTTTCTTGCCTGCAAAGGCTTGCTTGGAACCACTGGCATGTATGCAAATCTTGTTTACAGAAAGAATAGATCTCCTGGTTGAATTAATGGAACTTTTCTGTATTGCAAACATCAAAACAGCAGGCTTCCATCAGTTCTTCATGCCTACAGAGGCTCGCTTGGGACTGCACATGTGCTACTTGCAAAGTAAGCTCGGGGAAGAGGGAGGCACCTAGCCAGCTGAGAGACTTTACAAGGAGTGCACACGCATGGTCAGTTCCAAGCAAACCTCCATGAATCCTTCATACAGTAGATGAGTTCTGCTTTTCAACCATTTCTGCCTTCTGACAGTGCTTCACTTCCCAACCTGTCATGTAAGCAGGGGAAGCCTGTACCTGCCCCATGTGATAAGCTCTTTAGATGGTATGCAGATATGCCTGTAAAAACTGCATGTAGTTTCTCAATCGGTTAAGGTGAAGAGCTTAGTACTTGACAAAGCAAGATGAGAAGAGGGATGAAAAATGCAGCATCCTAAGATCAGGCCTGGACTACACCCCTACCCCATACTAGTAGTAAAGATAGACAAAAAATAAAGGGGCATTTGGGTTAGAATAAGATTCACACCTTATTTTATAGAAGACCTGTGTGGCCTCTTGCTACACATTTGGTCTTTTACTTTACATTTGGGTGGCAGTTTGTTTTTTCCCCAAGGCTCACTGAAAGAGCAGGGCTGATTGCGGCCCATGGGCTGAATGCTGCCTAGCCCTGATTTACAAGGTGGTCCACAGACCACTTACGATTTGTTTTTTCCCATTGACATTAACTGCTCACTGCTGTTTTATGGTGGCTTGCAAAGTTACCATTCAGTCTGAGAACTAAAATCATATATTTTGATGTATGTACTAAACTAGCCCAAATGAAAACCGAGGAAGGACTTGAGTACGTCCATTATCATCAATGTAATTCAACATGGTTAAGAAAGATTTACACCAGTCCCTCAAACTAATGGAAGTCATAAAGGAAAAGAGGAAATTGTGCAAAGAAGAGATTGTGTCACTGAAAAATAACCCCTTGTTTTCTCTCTGTCTGATTCCATCATGATGGCACAGTATAAGCCTGTTGTGTGAGAGAAGGCCCAGTTGCTAAAGATGTTAACTATCTAATGGGTCCTTCTGCACTAACAATGGACCTAGAGACATCTGTTGCCCCATTATACCAACGCTTAAAGTGATGTTATTAAACTGGACTGTGAGTTGTTTAAATGGTGTATACCAGCAACATATATCTGAATTCTTCTTCTCTGGTTAACCAGAGAATCTAGAAACTGACATGAGAAACATTGGGCTAAGTTAGCTAGAGCATATGGCATTCCCTCCTCTCCCCTCCTCCATCCTCCTACAGATCACTGACATTTGTATTTTGAGTAATGTAATTGGCTAGGAAGAATATCTATGACTCCTATGTAAAATCAGACAGAAGCTGCCTCAGAGGATCACCTGCTCTTCTTTTAATATGCAGTACCTGGAAGTATGTTTCTAAAGTCCCCTTCTTGTGCTTTTGTCTGATTTAAAAGAGGAAAGATTGTTATTTCTCTCCTGGAACATGTTAATGTGAATCTTCAGTCGTCATATACAGTCAGTATTTCTTCTTGCATCTCATTTATTCAGCCTGTCATTCAGGGTCCTCTTCCCTCATCTTTCCCTTTTCTAACTCTGAGTTATTTCAGTTAATACAAAGAAATATGTGATAGCTAAATTTTCCCATTACTTTAGCTGCAATTTTCTCCTGCATAACACCTCCAGTACCTGTGGGGATTTTCTTCTGTTCTTCTTAAAAAAAAAAATCTGGTATAACACTTTAGCTGTTTACAAAGTGTCTTTCCAAATAGATCCCAACAATGTATTCTTCCTTAGAGAAGCAAGTCCTCTGAGAATAATGTTAAGTGTTCTGCCTTGAAATTTTGAAAGTAATATGATTATGGAGTACCATGTTCCCAAAGTTAACTCTATTTTAATACCAAAAGCGAATAGAGCTGTCAGTGTGTGATGTTCTCACTAAATTTTCCTGAAATGAGAAAGAGAGAGATCCTGGACATAATTAAAACTTAACAGCTTATCAACTACTCATATAAGTCTTATACACAGCTCAGAAAAGTTACTTTTTGAACTAGTATTAACTGAATCCCTCAGCCACCATGGTCAGTAATCATATAGGCTGGAAAATTCTGTGAATTATAGTTCAAAAATGATGTTCCAAGCTGTATGTAAGAGATATGATTCACTATGAGGGACTGGTTATAGGGGGAAGAGATCATTTACTGATCAGAAGGATGAAAGTAGAGTGTGAACATGGTATAATGGTCTGAGAGTTGGACTAGGACTCTGGGAGACTAGTGATCGAATCCCTGCTGGCCATGGAAAACCACTGGGTGACCTTGGGCAAGTCACACTCTCTCAGTCTCAATGGCAAAACCCCTCTGAAAGAATCTAGCCAAGAAAACTCGATGATAGGGTTACCGTTAAGTATGAAATGACTTGAAGGCAAGCAACAACACCAACAAAGGATGGAAGTAAACAAAATATCTCCCCCCCAGAGCTATGACAAATTAGTAAAATGAATGATGTGAGAGACTAAAAACTCATGGCTTTTCTAAAGAGGTCAAGCCAGGAGCCCTTGATGATAAACCATGAAATAATGAGACCAGACATTTAATTGCGTTAAATAAGGGCCACTTTATTTGACCTAACCTGTTTAAGTTGTGTTGGTATGGAAATGGAGCTAGAGGAGGAGCAACCTGATGTGGGCCCAGCTGAAGCCAAAGTGTCAAACCTGTGGCAACCTCATTATCCTTCTCTTGGTGAAACACCTAAGCCCCGGGGGCAATCCAAATACTATGAGTTTCTTCCTGTTCCAGCTTAATCGGAATGTAACCTGGGGACTCCCACCCAAGTTGCAGAACTCTGTAAGTGAGAGCCTGATCCCAGATTATCCTCATGGGTAGCTTTCTTCCCTACTGCCTGGGACACAGGGTTCTAAGTGGGGGGCAAAGCCCTACACTACACCTAAAGGGTGCCAAAAGGTGATCACCAAAGTCTTAAATTCTCCTCTCACTATCTGCCAAAAGGAAGTCTATTTAAGGACACCATCTAAAGCCACAGATGCCGTACAGAATGGGAAAAAAAATGGTAAGAGGGAAAAAAGATTCCTATCTGACCCCCAAAGCAACCAGACAAGTCTCACACTGCACTGAGCATAGGAGGGTGAGCCATGCTGTGAAGATCAAAGTGGACATGTGAAGGGGCAATCCAGATTGAACAGCCTCCATCTCCACCCCCCTCACATGCTATGATGTGGCACAAGGTGCCAATCACCGACCTCCTGGTCTCTCTCAGGGAGACCATCGAATGGTTACCTTCCCCAGCAATGACGTTTGTCATGAAAGTCCGGGTAAGCATTCTTAACATCAAGTAAAGTTTTTAAATCAAAATATTTACATCTTGTCTCTTAATCACAAGGCTTTATGAGAAAATAAACAAATGCACAGTATCAGTGAGACTTGCAATAAAATGAAGCGATCTGAAGTACCCTTCTTTTGGTCAAGCCAGCGAGCCATGCCCATTTCCAGGATGCTCCATTCTATCATCCTCTAGTTTTCTAGGTGTACTCTCTAGCAATCAGTCAGCATTCTGAACACTGAACACACTTACTCCAGATTGGACTCTTTTGGGCCCTTTTAAACACCCACTTATTTCTTTTGTCCATCTATTAATAGCAGAAAACCAGACTGGAGTCTTTCCAAGCCTGCTTATTAACTCTCCTGAACATGTGGGTGGTGATATTCTGGCTACCTAAGAATACACACTGAGGGCCTTTCTACACTATACAACTATTGCAGTATGATTCCACTTTAATGCTTCATTCTGTTCTATGGAATCATGGGATTTTCAGTTTACAGAGAGATATTTAGCATTGTCAACCAGAGAGTTCCAGTACCTCCCAAGACTACAAACCCCAGGATTCCATAGGAGGCAGCCATAGTAGTTAAAATGGAATTATAGTGTAATAATTGTGCAGTGCAGACAGGCCCTGAGAGAAAATCATAATCAAATATTATTTTAAAATTTATTTATTTATTTATTTACTTACTTACTTACTTACTGCTTACTTCTATAGCCCATCTTCCCTCCAGTAAGTTCATGGAGGTCTACATAGTTATCCTGTTCCCCTGTACTTCCTCAGAACAACCCTGTGTGTAGGTTTGTCTGAAAGACAATAGCAGATCCAAGGTCACTCATTGTGTTTCAGTGAACGGAACAATTAATAATTCCAAATATAGCACTGGTATTGGGTCACATTAAAAGCAGCAGAAAAGAACAAAATTTTCAGACCATTTAAAAAGGCCTTCAAGATGGACAGTAGTGTAGGAAGAAATATTAGCCTGAATCTTTTATGGGATTTACATGTGCATAAGTGCCATAGTGATAGTGCTACATAGCGAATCACAGCCCAATTCCCCCCAATCTCTACTTACCAGGAAGCAGCTACTGCAATTGACAGAGGTCCGTTCCCCTGTTGATTTGGAAGCAGTTGGTTGCCATTTCCACGCCCTCCCGTGAGTGCTCTTCAGTGTGACAGGCAGAAGCAAGACCCCTGTCCCAACTCCTCCTCATGCTAGAGATCACTTGCATGTGAAGGTGAGTGAGAATGGCAGCCAACTGCTGCTGGATCAACAGAGCAACAGACCCCTGTCAATCACAATGCATACTTCCCTGTAAGTGGGAATTGGGGGACTTCATGGTCCCTACATAGCTCCTAAACTAGAAATCAAGTAAGGACTGAGAATACCTAACAGTCACAAGGGCATAACTCCAGGTTATGTATTCATAACTGCCATAGATAATACCAGCTGATGGCTGGAATCCTGTTGGCTAGGCCCATCTAGAGTAGACTCATTCAAGAAAGTATTGGATGGTAAGTCAACACACAGGTAAATCCCATTGATTCAGTGGCTTACATTAGATAGGACTAGCAACAGAATTCAAGCCATTGTTTATAATTAAGCTGAAATTTCATGAGCATCTACAGATAGAAAGTATGACTGTTAAGAACCTCTCTTCATTCCTTTATGAATGATGGGTAAAAATGAAACAAATGAAACAGTTAGCTCAACAGATCTTATTGCACAGCCTGGCCATTTTATCAGTGCTTCATATAGAATACAACAGCAATATGTGATATATGCGTTCTCTTTGATTTAAAGACTGTATGGAAACCTCATTTACTTTAGAAATGTTGCTAATAGAAAAGGAGTGGTATGTATATAACTTACCAATGCTGGAACAATGCTGGAATAAAATCTAACATGATGCTATAGGGTGCCCAACAGCACAGTGAAAGTTCCTGCAGCTCTCCATGCCACCTGGAAAGCAGCTCTAAAGCATTCCCTTCCCCCTTTTGGTTCCTCTGATGGAAGCAGTTTGGTGGAAGGGAACCTATCCCATTGGATTTTGGCCACTGATATTCTATCTCTTTTTAAGTAGGCTTCAAAAGACTCGTGTTTAAATTTAAAGCTCTGAGTGGCGTTGGTCCTGCTTGTGTACCTGAACAATTGTCTTCTGCAACACACACCTACCTGTACATTAAGAAAGCTTCAGAAGACCTTCTTAAGGTGTCTGTACCACCTTGATAGGAGAGGGTTGATGACAGCAAGAATGACCATATTGGTGGCAGTTCCAGGTTTATGAAAAGCTGTTCCTAAGGAGGCTCACCTAGCTCTTACTCTTATATAGCTTTAGTACCAAGGAAAGACATTTTATTTTAAAAAGCTTCCACTAAACTGTTTTTTCCCACAATCAGCCCAGCCATTGATTTATTTTTCCCATGTTACATGATCCTATAAGATACCTATGTGATGACAATGGTTTAATTTGGGAAGATTTGTCACATGACACAGCTACGTGACATGGTGCGCTGTTCCAGAAGAGATGAGCAAATCTAAGATCAAAATAAGTATAATGTTACAACTGTTGATTAGTATAGTCGCTCCTTGCAGAGGATGTGAGGGAACTTTTATTAGAAGGGAGAACAGTTGGCTTTGCAATACTTCAAAACACTTTCCTAATCAATAAAGTTACAGCTATATCCACCATCCTGATACCCCATTTTTGTTATGCCTATTATTTATTTATCTACTAAAATGTTTATATATCTCCCCATACAGAGTGGGGTATAGAGACAATGCAGAGCCATACAGAATTATAAAGCAGTTTAAAGTTGACTCGCAACCTTTCAAGTTTATTTAAAATTAAAGTATTTAAAACCATGTATCTTGGTTTTGACAACCTAATCAGGCCACGATCCCTAGGCCCGTGAAACCTTTGATAAAGAACCGGATTATAACTAATGAATCTCTATGTTGATACTATTCAGGCCTCAAAGCTGAGGACATTCCACACTCAGAGCTCCACAGAAGAGAAAAAATGTATCTGACATCTATCTCGGTGGCATATACATCAAAAACAAGACTCTGAACTCTATCTTACAATTAAGGCAATAAAGGGGAAGAGTTGAAACATGCAGCAAGATTCCTAGCAATGATTCAAATATGGTTCTATTGAATCATAATGGCAATATTCTCTAGAGCGCTTCAGTTCCCTCGGGTTGTTTGTTTCCACTCAGATAAATCACTGACATTGACCTTTCAGTGGTTTACTGACACTGAAAATACCAGACAGTGCACATCTTCCCTAGCCTGTCACTTTACTAATCTGCATGTAGTTGTCACATACAGCTACCACCCAAGTGCTTAAACACAGCATTGGATTATACCAGGAGTGAGGAACATGTAGCTTTCCAGATGTTGCTGCAACTCCCAAGTGGCCACAGTCAGTGGTGAAAAATGCTGGGAACCACTGTCCAACATCTGGCTGGCCACTCTTTCTCCCTTCTAAATTAGACAGCTAACTTGGTGAGTAGATGAATCCTATGTTAATACATGAATATTCAGAAAGATGGCAAAGAGAAAAAAAATGAGAAGGAACCAACATTATTTTTAAAAGATAGAAAGAATAAGAACCCAGAACCAATCAGGATGGTATAAATCTTAAAGCTGTCAGTACTACCAGCTTAAAAGTTATTAAGATATCTCTTTAAGCATCTTTTTCTAAAATAGAGTGTGCATGCTTTGATTTGGATATATTTTGGCTAAAACCCACCTCTGTTATGTTTGTTCAGACTGAACGCAGAAAGCTGTTCTTTGTCTGTGAACTCCTCACTTGCTAGTCAAATTCCAAACTATAGTTTAGATTTGTGTTTGAAATGGAGCAGAAAAGTACTGAGGCATCATAGTTAGCATGAGGTAATTGAGAACTGGAAGCTCCTCAGACTGTTCCTATGGCTGCCATTCCCAGTAGTAATTGCAAGAGGAAACATTGTATTTAAATTCGGCAACCTTGAAATGAATGTAAAGTGTTTTTTTCCCTCCATAAAATTTTATAACACTTGACCAAATTGTCTCATGCTATGAAAGAAGAGTAAGTTTGTAAATTTAAGCTTGCCAGCTTGCAAATCAGAAATTAGGGTTCAATGTAGCATACGCAGACGGTTCCAAGGCAGCGAGGAAATACAGCACAACCTCTGTGCTAGAAGGTTTCTTGATACACTACTCTATTTGAGCACCCCTTTGGTAAGGGGCTGACAGGTAGGGGAGTGGGGCGGGGGGCAAAAGAACAGAAGGAATCAGGCTACTTGACTTTTCAGAATGAAGTTTTTCCATTCTCTTCCACTTGAATGCCTGAGCAGTCCAGTTGATTTACAAGCCCATGCGATAAGTATTCTCCTATTCCAGATTGCACCCACTTCTGCATGCTAAAAAATTCCGTAACAGGAAAGATTATTCTGTATGTGAACACACCAAGGAAGCAAACACCATTAGCCCTAACAAAACAGCTGAACCCATCATAGTCAATGGTTGAACTAATGACAATAACATTATGAAGTTGTATGTTTGATCTGCAAAGCCCCTAATTAAATAAATAAAACCTTCCCAGGTCCAGTAAGACCCAGCACACAGAAATATTCCTTTTTTGAAGTATTTGTTCCAGAATCCCCTGAACAGTGTGTCCATTAGATTCAAAGAGGATTCTGGGAGATTGTAACCAGCTAAGTATAAGGGAGAATTTTGAAATTCTAAAAAATGTAGTCAAAATTTAATTCTGGGAGGTATACTGTAACAAATTAAATTTTCCTCACTCTGGTGAGTTCACAGGGAAAGCTAGAATCTTCTGCTTCTAAACACACCTTACCTCCAAACAGTGAATAACTGTTCTTTACTCTTCACTACTGTTACTGCAGTTTAGGCCTACTTGGAGATACCCCCAGATATCATTTTGATATCAATAATTTGGCTCTCTTCTACCACCCCTCTCCACATGTTTGTGAGGCCCCCGAACAAGCACAGACTAGGTGCAGCCACTAATTGCTGGACATTCCATTCTCCACCCAGGCAGGCCAGAAATAGCCAGATCCTTGCTTTAGGAGACCTCTCTGCAAACACCTTCATTATGTATGCACGCCGTTTACAAAGGACTCCCTGCCTCGAGCAGGCACCCTGGCAAGCTGAATACTCAACTGCCAAGCACTCTGCATTTGCATACAGGTGAACTCTTTGTCAAATCGGACTTAACTCAATCATGCTAAATTCTGACCTTTCCAAAGCTTTGTCCTACTCCTAAATCTCAGGGTTTTCCCCAAGTATGGCATAGCCTGCAGTCACATTTCTCCCTATAAAAACCCCTGATTCCGAGACCTTCCTCAGATCACTCCGGACTTCCATCCAGCCTTGCTGCAGCTCTGCTTGGTGAGCCTTTCCCTCAGCTCCAGTAGCTGAGACTACTCAACCTCGGATCGCTCCCGAGTTCCAGACCGTCTTTCTGCCACTTTGCCTGGCGAGCTTCCCCTCAGCCCCACGTGCTGAGCTACATCGCACCCCAGCATCGCTCTCTATCTTCTTTCCAGACTCCAGGAACAGGTTCTGTATCACCCAAATCAACTATCCCTCTCAAAAATCCCGCTATCCAACTCAAACCTTTATTTCCTTTAGTTATCTGTGTGCGTGTGCTGCTCACATTGTATGCCTGTATTTAATAAAGATCATTCATTATTTCCAACACAGTTTGCTTCTTGACTTGGCCTGACCCCATATACATTGTGTTACAAGATCCTGCTGCATTACCCTGCCTCTCATTTTGCCAGCAGTGCTCTAGGCTAATTTCCCCCAAAGTGTGTTGTTGTTTGGTTATTTAGGTTTCCCTCCTGGGACCCCCAGTAAACAGGGTAACACTACCCATATAACTCAAGGATGAATCAATGATATCTGTGGCTGTCATCAATCCAAGTTCTGGGGGTTTTTAGGACTGCAGAGAGGGCTTCATATGCTAGGTAACCTAAGAGTCAGAAGACCTTTTGGGGGTGGTGCAGGTAACTGTCTTTCATTATGTTGACCTTGGGGTGCTTATGAATAGTGATTGTATCTCTGCAGTGTTTGGACTTGTAACAGAACCTAGTACTGATAGTCATCTTTTATTTATAAGGAAGGCCTGTGGTTCAAGAAAGGGCCAGAAAGTTATTCACCCTGAGATTGGGTAGGGAAGGGATTATGTTTATGCATACATGAAAAGACACAGTGCCTCCTCCCCAAAAGACAATTAGAAGTCCCAGGAAATGCAAATATGCAGAATAGATTAAATCCATGGAGTAGGAATGGGCATTCAGAACTTGTCTACTTGGCCTCTGGCTACAAGCAACTGGCTAATTCTACTCTGTGTATCCAGTTTCAATTTTTTGTCTGCTCTCAAAAATATCTTACTCAACAATAGAGAGACTCTATAGTATTTATGCATAGACTAATAAATATAATCTCCATACTAGCTAGTTTCTGGTTTTCATGTTCATTTGTCTGAAACATATATTCCTTTCATTTGAGGAGCAGTGATGGGGAATATTCATTCAGTTACTTATTTACTGGATTTATATCATCCCTTTCTTGAAAGAACATGACTCAAAGTAGACCATAAACAAGACTGAATGAAAAATACAGTTGAACCCCCAGTTCAAATACATTATTAAATTAAAAATTCAATGTATAGCTGTGATAATGGGGCTTCCCATTATCTAGACTTAGCTAAAGGGGGACATTTCCCTCTTTAGGTAAACCAAGGGTTAATAAGGTGTTGGGGATTAGATTACATCATAGGTCATATGGTCAGCATCATAGGTCATGTGGTCAGCATCATAGGTCATGTGAGTCAGCATCACAGGTCATAGGGTGAGACTGACCAATCGAAAAGGAAAGAAGTGAGCATCTTCAAGATGCTTCCAGATGCTTCCAAGGAGAAGTTATAAAAACTTCTTGGAGGCCATGTGGCCAAGAGATAACAAAGGGATAACAACCAAGGAACCTCCTGGAGGGGGGTTCTGTGCCAGTAGCAGGCTGGAGGCCATAGACCTCGCCTCCTGGCCCTTCCTTTAGAACATCTAAGCCTAGGAACAACTGTGAGTAATTAGACTAAAGTTATCTAGTCGCATTAGGGACTTTTCTGTTATTTTGGAGGCTGGCTGATCTAAAGAATGTATCTGTGCTTTCATATCTGTTCTTCTTGTAACTAAGCGTGCCTGGGAAGAGGGAGCTTCCCATGTGTGGTAATTTGCCTTGTTTATTTGCCTACCTTTAATAAATACTTTCTGTAAAAGACCCTGTTTCTCTCCTTCCCACGCCAAGCTAGGTAGACTGGGGGGAAAAGGAAGATCCTTAAGCTTAGGGATGTACGTGGTTGGACAGGGTCCCGCTGTACTGTCCAAGTGTCCAGATAATTTATAATTCAGTGGGTGGTGGCAGTGAAGATGAATTAATAGCTAAAATTCATAAAAGGCTGGAAAATACGTCCCAGCAGCACATGGGGTCACTTTCCAGCCTCACACTAGCACAATAATAAAAATTATAGTGCTTTGCTAAAAAGGCTCTTTTAGCAAAAACTAGTTAGTTACAAAAAGCTGTTTGACAGAAGAAAGAAGGAAGAGAAAATCCAACCTAGCTTCCCTTGGTGGTAGAGATGGAAAAATATACATAATTAGACATTTCCAGGTGAAAAAAGGGGATGTCATGATAGTCAGGAAACTTCTGGGAAGAACAATAGGTCAGTGAACATTTTGTGCAATTTCCCCCTCCAGTTATTTGAATATTCATAAGTGTTTCAGAGGAATTATTTGGCAGACAAAAATACATGGACTTCTTTTTTGAACAAAAAAAATTGTTTTCTGCCCAGAAACAAAGGGCTTTTTTTTGCTAGAAAAAAAGAAAGATTTTTTCTTCCATGCAACACTTTAGAACATTGGAATATGGGAGAATACTGTAATGAAATATTTGTTTTCCCTTGTCATGGGGTGAAAACTACCCTGATTATTTATCCTGGCATATGATGGCAAAATAGTCAAGAGTTTATTTCCCTACTTGCTAGGGGCCCTCAGAGCAGTCTTTTTCCCCCCTCTAACCCAAGTTTGGTACTCATGAAGTCCTTTCCCAAAATGCACCTTGGGAAATGTTAGTCCATGGATGAACAAATGGTATGAGGGACTGATTGATAGATGATAAGCAGCAGAATGTGGATCGTAATGTACCTGTCATAGAGTATTCCAATAGTTTTGGAAAGAAGTAACCAAGTAGATATGGATAGATATTGCTGACAACACAGTTACATCCCTGAGTGTTAATACCATAAGAAGTAATATGAACTTCCAGCTCTGTTCACATGACACACTCCTACCGAGCAATGTCAAGGCATCAAGGAAAGAGGCAAGATCCAGCATATTCCTATGCCATATGAATGAGTTCGAAATTTGTATGATGCATGAATAAAAGCTGAAATTCTCTGGTAGATAATACGACAAACAACAATTCATTATCATTTTTGTCTACACAGCTTAGAGTGTTCATTGATTCTTCTCCTATAGATTTGGGTGCAACAAAACCACAGTAGAAAGCCAGTGTTATACTAAGAAGGCTTACAGTTTTCATTGATTCTAATATAAATATTATGGAACACAACCACAATTGAAAGCCAGTGTCACATTAGAAGGCCTCTGCTATCACAACAGAGCTTGCTTCCCACCCTGTCCCTCTTCAGTCTTCCACAACACATGAAAATTTGCTCTGGAGGATTTTATGAGAGGCCTGCAGGTGAAAGGGATAAATATCTCCCCAGAGTTGTACTGACATAAGCGTTTTCAGCAGTAGAAGACAACTTTCAGATCTTTTCTTCTTCTTTGCCCAATTTACTATGATTTTTTTTTTAAAAAAGAACTACTCTTAGCAGTCTTAACTTTCTGCAGTTGTTTGTGAAGTTCCATCATGTTGTTGGCTTTGTTCTTTCATTACTGTTGTATTTCAATAAGCTTAATGATACTTGGAAAGCACCCATGCAGAGTGTCAAAGACAGACTTTTTTATATCCTGTGTTTTAGCACTAATGAAAATATCATTCAGATTCTCTGTGAACAGTTTTTTAAATTAGTCGTGAAGAACATGGCAGTGACTGCTGAAAAGGGTGAGCCTATAGTGAAAATCCACAGATTGCTCATTGCTCTGCATTCTCCATTATAGGTGAGAACTTCAATGCTTGCACATATTTCAGTAAATACTCCATCTCAATCCTTTCATTAGTGTCTTATGAAGGTTTTGTTCAATCTTTTATTCCTCATTTCATAAATTTACCAACAAAGGATGCTAAACTTATACTTTGAAATGTTATAGCTGTTATTTCTCTCCCACCAGAAAAGAGCTTTGCCTTTTCATTTTTGGATGGCAGAAATTAATACCTAAGGATATATTGTAAAGCAGGAAACATTTGGAATGCCCTTATCTTCATTATGATGAGCAAATAGGAGGGGAAAACTTAGCTTATTATAGTGTTATACGATCAGCCTTATAACAATGCAGATAAGTGATGGTAGCATTATATAGACTTCCAAAATCTGTCTTTTCCATATGCTTAGAAGAGGCACTATTGTGATTCACTCTTAAGGCCATTTGTGCTTCTCTCCTGCAAAAAAAGTTAATCATTTGAAATTATGAAAAGAAATGCAGAATTTTTTACTAGGGGTTCAAATTTCACAAATCTGTTCTAAAGAAGAATCAGAGGAGGCCATGTACCATCAAACTAGAAATACCAATTTAGCTTGATTGCTTAGATAGGCTAAGAACAAAGAAACAAATAAATGTACTGGAAATCAGATAAGATAAGTGATGAGGCACGAACAGTGAGAACAAAGAAATAATAAAAGTTAACAGAGACTTTACTATGATAGGCTAGGGCAGTGCCATACCTAGGCCACTTTGATCCCTAAACAGTTATAATACTAGCAGAAGTAGCAGGAGCAGCAGTAATGGTAAAGCAAGAAATGAAAATCAACAACTACACTCCTAGACTCAGAGAAAGCAGAGCAATGTTGAAGGTTATAGAACTTTTTTTGTTTAATAGTCACCTCCCAAATCAATGACAGCTCAGTATTACTTCCTATAATATTTACGGCTGCTTTTATGCCACACTGTTTGTAGTATAATGCAGCATGATAGTGTGTTTCATACTTGCAATACTTGGAGGCTCCTTAACGAATACAGGAGTAACTGAAAAGTAATAATTACCCTATCACTCCTTTCTTCTCTGTATGTGATATTTACCTATAAATGTGTCTGAAGAAACTCTTAATTTGATTATTTTGTCTTCAACCACTATAAGATGAAGTATCTTGTAGGAGCCATTTTTTGGCTGTGACTTTGTATTTTAGTATCAGCATGGATTAAATCAGAAGCAATCTCTCAGACAAGATTGAAGTACCATTAATGAGTGGTTCTTCAGATCGGATGAGTAATGTTGAATCTATTTTAGATGGGGCTGTATCCATCCTAAAGGAGCAGACAAACCACATGATAGTTCTCTTGTTACTGTGCAAAAACTGAAACTACAGAAGGTGTTGTTGCGTCAACTGTTAAAAAACAGAAGCTTTGGATGAGTTGTTTGCATCATCACAGGCAAAGTCTGTATTTTGTTTTTTCTGTGCATGTGTGAGAGAGATACAAATGTAGAGGTAGATGTGTTGACCATAAGACAGTTCCCATATCTACACAACTTTCATTTACACACTTGCATTAGAATGACCAAAACAACAAAAAGAGAAAGAAAGAAAGAAAGAAAGAAAGAAAGAAAGAAAGAAAGAAAGAAAGAAATCTCTGTGCAAGCCTTTGAAACCATGCATTTTTTTTTATCAGGCAGGAGAATACAAGGGGAAATGCTAATGCTGACGTCATGTAGTCAGCTGCCATTTCTGCCCTATACTGTTATAGTGCTATCATTCCGCTTTCAACATCCTGTGGAATTCTGGGGTTTTGTAGTTTACTGAGGCTAAAGAGCTCTCTGGTTGAGAATTCTAAAGGCCCTTCCCTAAACTGCAAACCCCAGGATTCCAGATGATGTTGAAAGTGGAATAATAGCACTATAACAGTGTAGTGCAGAAATGGACTTAGTTTCATTGAACTCAGCAGGTCTTACTTTTTAGTAGACTTATATAGGATCATATTATGATATGTCTTTCTCCAAACAGGTGTTCAAAATCCATAGCAAGAGGAGATTTGATTTGATTTGCCTCCTTAACTCTTTCATTCAGTGAGATGGAACCAATATTTCATCCATGATAGCTTTGATAAGAAATATTAACAGCAAAATATGCCACCACCCCCGTTTTAGGCCATTAGCCACACAGCCACAAATTTCAACTCAAGTGTTATTCTAATATGTAGCCAGACACATTTTGTGTAGTAGGAAATTAAATCTGCAGTAGGAAATATGTTTTTGTACAGTTGACAACATAAGCTTCAATCAGGAACAAGGTTATTAAAACAAAAAGCTGAGTAAAAAAATAAAGTATTAGAATAAATCGCTCTTCAGTCTTTGTCATCTTATATTAATAATATATTATTAGGTGCAACTGTCTTATTCTTCCATCTGTGAAGAAGGAAGATGTGTGAACAAAGATGTGTCTAGCAGCTTTGAATCCAGCTCTTGAATCCAACACTCCAAACAACAGCTACAAGGTTTGCTGGCATCTAGAAAGGACTAGAAATCAACTTGTTTGAAATGTGGTGCTGAGGAAGAATTCTGCAGTAACCATGAACCGCCAAAAGACAAATAAATGGGTTTGAGAGCAAACTGAGCCTGAATTCTACCTAGAAACCAAGATGACTAAGCTGTCATGCTTTGGAATATCATTAGAAGCTATGACTCATTGGAAAAGACAACGATGCTGGTTAGGTAGGAGGCAATAGGAAAAGGATAAAGGCCACATTACAAGTGGATAGATTCAAGGAAGCCATAGTCTTGAGTATGCAATGCCTGAGCAGGGCTGTTGATAACTGGGTGACTTGGAAGTTGCTTATTAATTGTTGTTGTATGCCTTCAAGTCATTTCCAACTTATGGCTGCCCTAAGGTAAGCCTATCATGGGATTTTCTGGGGTGTGACACCCAGTGAATTTCCATGGCCAAGTGGAGAATTGAATCCCGGTCTCCAGGGTCATAGTCCAGTGCTCAAATCAGTACACCATGCTGTCTGTCCTCTTATTCCTCTTATTCATAGGGATGTCATATGTCAAAGTAGAATTGACAGAACAGACTGCTTTTCATCCCCAGATTTTGTAATTAGCTTCACTACCACATACCTTTTGTCAATTCTGTGTCATCACACCTCAGGGACAGACAGTGTCTTGATGTATCTTCAGTCAAGGTCTCAGTGAGTTTGTCTCTTTCTGAAACTCCCTGCAAATGGTTACACAAAATCACATGGCATACAAGGGATCAGGGAAAAGCATTTCCTTGGTACCAGCTTTATGACAGTTAATAAGAATGCTTAGAATCAAAGTCTGTTTCAGCTGTTTCAAACGGAAGAAGTGTCTCAGTGACAAAGAGCTGTGAGGAACGGATGAATTGAAACCAGCCAAGATTATGGAGGTATGGTGGGGAGAAATCAACAACAGATTGCAAACTAATCATTAATTTACGAATTAAGGGAAGATGAAAAAAAACATGATATGTGTAATAATTAAAATCAGCATAACTAATAGGAACACGCATCCATCCAGAGCAAAATAAAAATAAACAAATAACGCTTTGTGACCTCTGTTGTCACTGAATCAAATGACATGTTAATTACAAAAGGATGAACATCCCCTGGAGGTAGTAGCAAACATAGATTGTCAATAGGATGTGATAACATCCAATACAATCAAGTAACATTTGGATGAGCACAGGATTATACATAAGGACTGGAGGATTAGAGGACAAGAGATTTTTTGAACCAAGTAAACAGAAACCCCAGCATGCTATCTGAACTGAAGTGTGGTATGCAAAATTCATCTGAGTTAATGAATTAATTCCAGTGAAAACTAAGGAATAACATGCAACACAATATTAAGATAACTGTCACTTCAAAGATTCTAGAGAAAGAAGTGTATCTTAATGCTGTTCATCTTGATCAGAATGAAAGATGGCATGAATTTTCCTAATTGCTCCTATGTGTCATCAAATACATTTCAGCCCCCCAAATTCCTTTGTTCAGTAGTGGACATAATGTGAATCTGAGTTTGTATATACCCCCAAGTTTCTTTTCAGGGCCTTGACCTCACCTTAGATTCCCCCAAACCAACTTTTTTCCCCCAAGAAAGCAAAAGTAAGGCAAATTTTCTCTTCTGAGAGCCTCCACAAATGGTACTTCACATTTCAAATAGCTTATAGGCCTCTGTTGACAGTTTTATCATGAAAATACAATTGTTTCAAATCTGAATTGGACTTTCAGCTAGTGCTGTTTTTATTTTATTTTTGATCACTTTTGGCAATTTATACAGCTTCCCCACTCCCAGAGAGGATTAAATGGGAAAAAATTGGTTCCTTGACTGATAGACCAAGGGGCTTTCCACACTACACTGTTATAGTGCTATTATTCCACTTTCACCAACCTGTGGAATTCTGGGATTTGAAGTTTAGGAAGGGGCATTTAGAATTCTCAACAAGTGAGCACTTTGGCCTCAGTAAACTACAAACCCCAGAATTCCACAGGATGTTGAAAGTGAAATAATAGCACTACACCAATGTAATGCAGAAAGGTCCCAACACTGCTATATAAATGGGAATGGGAAGAATTTTTCCCAAAGGCATCCACTCCAGCTATCCCAATTTAGAGTCTCCTTAACCTTCTGCTGTCTCACTTTTTCAGCTACTTTTAAAATGTCCCAGTTTCTCTTTCCTCCTTCCACTTTTCCACCATTTTCTTACTTCACTTGCTGTAAACTGAGGCCATTTCTGCACTACACTGTTATAGGCCATTTCCGCACTAGCCTATTAATAGTGCTATTGTTCCACTTTCAACATCCTATGGAATCCTGGGATTTGCAGTTTAGGGAAGGGCATTTAGAATTCTCAACCACAGAGCTCTTTGGCCTCAGTAAACTAAAACCCCCAGAATTCCACAGGATGTTGAAAGTGGAATAATAGCACTATAACAGGGTAGTGTGGAAATGGCCTCAGTTCAACATTCAGAAGTAGTTTGCCTTCAATTCACTTGGGGTGGAGTCAGGTGCAAAAAGAGGAAGAAGAAGCAAAATTTTGCCTTCCCAGAAGGCTCAAGCAAAATCAAATAACTGCAGCCTCTCTTTAGTCTGTGTACTCTTCCTCATGAATAACTTGCCTTCTTCATCATACTTTGATGTTGCTTGTCCACAGATATCCTGGTATTCATCTCTGAAACATTGGAGTACCCCCATCAAGGCTCGACTTGCTGCTAAATTGCCTCTCAAATGCAGACCACCATATAAAGTGGCCACCACCAGTTCATATGCTTCTGGCTTTAAGGATATTTTACTCTTTCCAGCTAAGGTCATGCATTTTGTCTTCTTCCTAGTTCTTTTCTTCGTGCAAAATCATCCCCAGGTTCATCACCACAATCACTTGAGAAAGGAGGACATCCAACAATCTATCTAGAAACCTATGAGAGACATTTTGCTCTGCTTTCATGGATCACTATGGAGTCAGAGGATGCTCTGACACTAGAGTGAGAGAGAATGAGAGAGCACATTCCTGCACCATACAGGGCCTGCATTAACCACAGTATTACAGGAATGGGAGTGAGACAAAATCCACTGTATTATTTCAGAAACCAAAACAAGCCAACTCAATTTGAGGTGCACATTACTGAAATTGATAAAATTATGTGTTATTACTTTTAAGTTTTTTTTTTATTGTGCTTCCTATTGATTGCTCAGTTTCAAACAGTTCAAACATTCAATTTGGTCATAAAAACAATTTGCTCAGTTTGGTTCAGCAACAGAAGAAAAAAAATTGTAGCCAGAGTCTTAATTCTCTAAATGCCTGTTCCTCAGTGACGGATTTGTTGTAGATTGTTTGTAAATAAGATCTTAGTGAGGTCATTACATCTGATATTGTAGAAACAAACCATTTCCCACCCAAGATTGCAGCTACTGCAGCAACAAATAATTTGGCTGGATGGGATACCCCTTTGTTCTTTGACACTGGTAGAAACGTATGCCTATGAAAAAAAGATTTATGGCCGTTATGCTGACAGTCAATTATTTAATGTTCCCCTCACCTCCTCCAGTTCTCAAGAAATTCTTATAACTCTTTGCCTAAATATTTGCAAATTGAGCTTCATCACTATAATCACTTTTCCTGTTGGAACCTTATATCTGTACAGAAACTCTTTTGATTTGAAATGGTAGTGTAGTGAATAATCTTCTGTTTCATTTACCATGGGAGAGCCAACATGGAGTAGTGGTCTGACTGTTGGACTACAACTCTGGAGATCAGAGCTTCAGAATTTCCATTTGTCTATGGAAACCCACTGGGTGACCTTGGGCAAATCACACACAGCCTTAGAGGAAGGCAAAGGCAAACCCCGTCTGACCAAATCTTGCCAGGAAAATGGCATGATACATTTGCTTTAGGGTTGCCATTAGTCAGAAATGGCTTGAAAGCACACAACAACAATAATCATTTACTACAACTGTTCCTTTTGTGTTGTTTTTTGAACACATGTACAATCCACTGTGGATTTCTTCTTCTTTCTTTTCTCTCCCCTTGCTTCTAGAAAAAGTTGATTACAACAGAATAATAAGGCAAAACACACTTGACAATGTCAAGCTGTTAGGTTCCAACAAAGTGTATCATTTGTACTGGCCATTCTGTCTGGGAGATTTTGAGAGCCAAAGTGAAAAAAGTTCTGGCCACTTACAAAACTTATACACAATTATGATCCATTCTTTTTCCACATAATTTAAGTTTGTGTTTCTGAAAAGAAAATGAATATTTGCATTTAAGTATATATTTTGAAATGCCTATCCCAAAATAAGAATTTCTAAATATATTTTCCTTCAAAAATTATATGATCTATTTTAATCATACAATATATATAGTACTGAAAGCTGGTAAACAATTTCAGTCAGATATGAATATTACTCTGGGTGATACAGACAAGGGGCCTTTCCACACTACACCGTTATAGTGCTATTATTCCACTTTCAACATCCTGTGGAATTCTGGGGTTTGTAGTTTACTGAGGCCAAAGAGCTTTCTGGCTGAGAATTCTAAATGCCCCCCTCAACCGCAAATGCCAGGATTCTACAGGATGTTGAAAGTGGAATAACAGCACTCTGACAGGGTAGTGTGGAAAGGCCCTAGGTTCATTTGTATCATAAACTGAAAAGGCTGAATTAGGATAGTCTTTATTCTCCCATATTCTATTTTTCTACATGCAGGGAGCTTTAGAATCGAAATAAAACATGAAAATATAATTAAATACATTCAATCCCTCCTGCAACCCAAAGTGATCCAAATCCAGAAAAAGATTTACTGCTTGATTGTACTAAACAAATAAAATCAACCATCTCTCAGACTTGTCTGTTCACAATCAATGTCCAATGTGATGCTCTAAGATGTTCATTCCCCTCCCATCCCCATCTTCTCCAGTGTCAAAAAAAATATGGTGTGGGAAGTTTCCTAGGCCACCAATGCACTTGTTTGTTTAGAGTTTTTGTTACAGGTAACAACCTCATCTTGCCTGTGTTTAGCAGTTGCTAGTTTGTATGTCTAAGAGATTAAGGATAGCATGTCTACATGTCATTTCCACTTGTTACCTTGGCCATACTCTATGGCTTTTTCCAGATCTTGCCTTATCTCATTGTCCTTCAGTCACAATCCTGGCAGCACCTTCGGTAGGAAGGCAGTGCGATGGGAATGCTCCCCTCTACACTGGACTGGCTCCCTGCAGAAAGGAGTGTGAAGGACATGACTCTTCCTTCTACAGTGCAGCTGGGCGTTCCCATGCTGTGCTGGGGCAGGAAGTGCCTCCATTGCACTTTTAGGCCATCAACAGGGCAGGTAAGTGCAGGAGTGTCACATGATCGGGGGTTATTGATGGAGAAAATCTTTTAATGATTTACCCCACAATCATGCCAGCTGAGGATGGGAGAAGGACAGGACCACAACAATGTCTTGCAGAAGCATCATCACAGTCCTGCTTCTTTTATATCCCCATGCCGGATTCTGTGTCCACAAGGAAAGGACCTATCTCTTTCTCTATCATGTAGTCTAAGTTTGTTCATCCTCCATTTTGTAGTCTGCAGTTTTCTTCCTTTCCTCCATGTTTGAAAATCACAGGATGGCACAGCTTTTCACCATGAGATGTTTAATTACAATTAAACCTGCTATATACAGTTTCACCACAGAAAACTAGGCCTCCTTTTATTTTTCTATTAGACCTTCTATATGTGGGATGGGGTATGGGTCTAGTTATTGCTCACTTTCTGTTTGGAAAGTTGAATTACCCTGCTTGTGAGACACATACTATCATTCACATTCCCCAACAGAGGTTGCCAAGACCTGCAGAAGGAAGGGTAGCTGCCCTCTCTTGCTTGTGCTCATGGAAGCTGGCTCTGAGACCACAGTAACCATAGTGGATATCAGCATGTGTCTTTTGGGAAGGCATGTGCTCTTTGGTGAAACTAGAATGATATTGTTCAACTCGGTATAAGACAGTACATGATATTCTTAAACCAAAGTTGATAAAGATGGTTTAAATTTTTGTAACAGGGACTCTCTTTGAGCATATTTGAGAGTATGTCCTTGAATATATTAGTACTACTAAATGACATTATGACCAATTTATCTGCTTCAGTCACCTAAAACCTTCACCATCAGAGGAAAGATTATTGATTTCAAGCCTTCCTCATTAGGGAAAAGAAATACTGAAATACTGAACTCTTACCTTCCCTTTGTTGTGAAGGATGTTAAAGAGAAACCAATTGGGCCTGATAACCTATATTTGAGGGAAAGACAATCAGAGAACGAGGAATAGTGATGTATTTAAGTCTTTTACTCCTAGGCCCTTTTCACACTGCATTTTCCATGCGAAAAGGCGTCTGGAGAGTCGTGCAATTGTGAGGAGCTATCTGCACAAAGCACTCACAATTGTGCAACGCTCCAGGGTAGGGCAGGCGCCGATCGCGACCTTTTCATTTTCAGCTAGAAGCTGAAAATGGTGTGTGATCGCACGTTGCTCCTGGGCCCCAGGTGCTCTTACCTGGTGTGCAGACCCTCTGGAGCCGCACCGGTCATGCTTCCTGCCCCAGCGCGCTGTGGAAGGAAGAGGCGGGGCTCTCATGCAAGCAGGAAGCTTGTGCAGAGCCGAAGGGCCCTGGACACGAGAGCCTCTCGCCGGAGGCTGCTCACACAATCCCCGCACCCCAGCAACACAAGAAGGTAAGGTGCAGAAAGGGCCCAAGTCTCAAGTCAAGTCTCAAGTCTCTACCTTCAAGTCTCAAGTCAAGTCTCAAGTCTCTACCTTCAAGTCTCAAGTCAAGTCTCAAGTCCTTAAAGATACTTTCAAGTCAAGTCTCAAGTCAAGTCTCAAGTCTGGAAGCCAACTTTATATCCCAACCAAAATTTCAGAATTAATGGATAGAGTGAAATAAATTCAGTTTTAAAAATTTAAACAGAGTCAGCTCTCCACATTTGCAGTTTTGCCATCTGCAGCTTTGGAAGTGGGGAATAAAAAGCTTTAAAAGGAAGGATCCTTCTTCCTCAAGCCCATTGCATAACATAGTTGCTGTTCCATTCTGAGAAATGCACCTTGCACTCTGGAGGCGAGTCTTGTCTTTTGCTCTTAGGAAATGTTTTAGAAGTTTCCTTGGATATTCAGCAGGGACAGACTTCTGAGCAGACCTCAAGCTGGCCTCAAGCCCATTGTCTAACCTGTTTGCTGTTCCTCTCTGAGGCCCTTTCCGTAGCTTACCTTTTTTCGGTGCTGGGGTGCAGGCATTGTACAAGCAGCCTCCAGAGAGAGGCTCTCGCATCCCCACTGCTTCAGCTCCACACAAGCTGCCTGCTCCCAAGAAGGTAGTGCGAGTTTCCCAGGCTGCGCTGGGGCAGGAAGTGTGACCACCGCAGCTCCGGAAGCTCCACATGCATGGCAAGTGTGCGCAGGGCCCCTGGAGCAATGTGTGATCGTGCACCATTTTTGGCTGAAAGCCGAAAATGAAAAAGTGCACGTGCGGTGCCTGCCCTACCCTGGAGCATCACACGATTGTGAATGCATCATGCAGATAGCTCCTCACAATCGTGCAACACTCCAGGCACCCTTTCGCATGGCATTTGCCATGCGAAAAGTTGAGAAATGTACCCACACTTTGAGCTTGAGAGAACTTGTCATGTGACTAGTAGGCAAAAAGAGATGGAAGAGTTGTTCAAAGTCATAAGGTTTCTGGATGAATGCATTATGTTAAGTGAACCAAGGGCAGCAAGTCAGTTATTAAAAATATACAAGTTTTGAGTCGAGTCAAGTCAAGTCAGTGCATCTTTTATGGCTGAGTCCAGTCTGAGTCGAGTCACTGAAGCAACTTAAGTCTGACTTGAGTCTGAATCTATCAACTCAACTCTACATCACTGCAAACTAGAAGTTGTAATTAGTCCCCCCAAGTAACTGTTTAGTATCACTGCATGTATTTATTTTTCCTTTTATTTATAATCCACTGATGGGAAAATGGTTTAACGCTTCCTTTTTTGCAAACACTAGGGAGGGAATGGTGCTAATAATATACTTTAAGGGAGGGGTGGGCATCCTGGGGCCATCCAAGTGTTTTGGAATGCAACCTCTCTCATTTCTAACCATTGATTTTGCTATCTGAGAGTTAGGAGAGTTACTGTCAAAAACAGGTGCCCCATGGCCTATGCCTGCTGATACTACTCCTTCTAACTTGAGAAGGACGTAGAAGCTCTCTGTTATTTTCCAGAAGAGTGCTCTCATCTTACAGACTACAAAATCCTCACGTGTGGAACAGGGCCAGCTTAGGTTCTTGTCCCTTACTTAGAAGAAATATCAAATAATGGTTTCCTCAAACCATGAAGGAAGAAGAAGAGAGAATGAATCAAAGCTCATGAAGGGAAAGGGAAAAGGAAGTGCATAGTGTTTGACCCTATGGCACATTCCCAGTAGTGCAAATCATGTTTTGGATAATATAGAATCTTACAGCAGAACTCATGTTATATTTAGGAATTGGCAAATCTGCCAGTTTTGTTTTCAAAGGTAGGAATTTTTTTAGAAAATACTGATTAGAAAACAATCAATTGAAGCAAAATGCTCTCTCATTGCTAAACATACTTTGAAAGGTTTTTCAACAAGGTTGAACAGTTTTGGAAGGAGAGAGTGACCTTCTGAGAATGTTGCAGTGTCACAGTGTACAATCAGAGTAGCAGATATATGGCAATGGCATGGCTGCCAAAACAAATGTCTCCCTGTGTTTGGGTTGCCACATTACTTGGCTAGCCAGATTTTACCCACTTCCTTGGATTGCCTTGGCTAGACCACTTACCTAGATTCTTCTTCTGCCTGTTTCCTGTGACTTTATAAAGAGCCACATCTAGGACAACACAAGACTCTGACCCCAGTTTCAAGTTTTGACCCTAAAATCTCAAGACATGGGATGCTGCTGACTTGCTGAACCGAAAAAGAGTAGGTCGCAAGAACTAAATTGACAGTGGTAAAATGACTGAGCACCATGTTGATGGAGGGGTTCTCTAATCAGCCACAGAAAGAACTTAGGTTAGTATGTATAAAGAACCAACTGATTACAAATAGTCCTAGATATTAGCTATGTTTGCATATCTAGGCTGTAATGCTAAATAGTGTTAAAGGTTTTCAGTGGAAGTAAGGTATATGTTGAGGAAGGAGGAAGTAAGATTCATTTGATGTCAAATCAAATTTACTCCCAATTAAACATGGCTAGGACTAAATGTTCTGCCTATTAACACTAATTGTTTAGGATTAACATCACAGGGACCCTTTTCGCATGCAGTTTCTGTAGTGTGAGGGCCCCTTGAGCATCGCGTAAATGGGAGTGTCGGTCTGTACGACGCACTCCTATTCACGCAACACTCACGAGCCTAAAGCGGGATGCACACACATTTTCTTATTTTCGGCTCTAAGCCAAAAATATTGTGTGGTCACGCAATGCTCGTGGGGCCCTCGCGCACTTACCTGCGTGCAGTGCATTGGACAAGCGGGCTGGTGGCGCTTCCTCCCCCAACGCAGCCTACAGCTCCCAGACTGCGCTGCGGAAGGAAGGGGCGGGTGCTAGTGTGATGGTCGCACGACCGGCAAACAACTGTGGGAGGCAGAAGGGCTGCCGTGAGTGGCTCGTGCAAACGGCTGCTTGCGCGAGCGCCGCCCCCACTGCTGCGATGAAGGTAGGTGCGAAAAGGGCCAGAGTCATAGTCAATGGAAATAGAAACAACTTAGAAATAACTTTTATCTGAATGATAAATGGTAGTATAAAAAAAACTGAATTTGAGAGAAAAATAAATGGGGAAATATCAGCTCTCTGGATTTGCTTTCACCAGCAGAAACATTCCCTAGGTGGATATCTGAGTAGATAAGTGCCTGAAGGCAGAAAAGAAGGGAAGATTTTTTTTTTAATTATTTCCCTTTTCCATTGCATTCCTTAGCACCATTTCCCTCATTGTTCTAAAAGCTGGTCCAGCCTTCTGGAACAAATTTTCATCGGCTGCTGGAAAATGGAAGAGGAAGAGAACCCATTTTTCCAGCAGATGTTCTGTATACCTTCAGCAGAAAATAGGAATGCTGCCCTCTTCAGGAGTCAACTTCTGAATCCAATCAAGTATAGTAGAAGAGATTAATTGAAAATGTATGATGGTGGCTCACACCAATCCCTAACTGGACATAAGTTCCATCAGTATACTCAGGGTCACAGCCATAGCTTATTTTATATAAGCAAGAAGCAGTGAAAGTTAACATGAAGAAACACCACATCCCCTGAGTTTAATGCCAATGGAAATATTATGGCCCCAAGAGATCTAGCAAATGTGAGAATGAGCAACAGAGGAAATAGAACCAGACAGTAAATATTGGAGAGCACTTGTGAACGAGGCTTGAAACTGACTCTTGGACAAAGCCACATGATAGCATCCCTTGCTGCTGCTGATGCCAAGCATGTTTCCATTGCTTTGAGTTAGCTAAATATTTCTATCAGATTCATATCCCACTGCTCATTAGGTGCTGCAATATATCTAGACAAGCAATAATAATTTCTGATAGCCCTTTGAACACTGAGAAATCTTGCCTTCTTACACATTTTGAGTAGTAGGGGCAGCAAATGAATTTGGATGGATGCCAACACATCTTTCACCTCTTAAAAGGATACAGTAGCATTTTCTGATAGCTGCCTAGTAAATCCTGGCACAGATTGCTACTCTGCACATTTCTTCAGCTGACCAGAGAAAGCAAATTGTGCTCTGAATCTTACAGATTTTTGCTACTTCTCACCTCCTGTCACTGCCTCTCATTTAAATGAAATTCAGTGGGGATGAGTGTGGGTGTGGACTGGTAAATATAAGATTAAAAGGGAACTGGCTGACAAGGTGTAAAGGTCACTTTCAGAATTTTATAACCTGATTCAGGAGTTGATTAGAAGGTAAGAGAAAGCAAAAACCTGGAGGCTTTATAAAACTTATGTCAGTCTTAAAAGATGACAACGTACTCTGAAAGACAGCAAGCTGGACTTGCTCAGGAATTTAATCCTGACCAGTGGATTAAGCTTCCACTGGGCAATTCACAGAGCTGTAAATAAATACTATAAAGAAGTTTCCATTATTGAAAGTGCTATAAAGTGTTCAAATGATTATTTAATAGGCACTGATCAGTATGCCATCCCCCAGTCCCTCTTAAAGCATCATAACAAAGACTCACACAGACCTCCATGATGATTTGCACCTCTGAACAAAGAAATGAGAAGAGCAGATATTGGATAGCAAAATATGATGGGCATATAAGTATCTGTCAGAATTTGCAACCTTCTTGTCTCATGGATGAGTAGAGATGACATGTAGCAATATTGAGCTCCCTCTTCTTTTCTTTTCTCTTTTTTTTCCTCCCTGTTGAGATCAAAGCCAAACCATAATTTATTTGATAGGTTATCTGTCAATTGTTCTACAGTTCTACGTGAGGCAATAACTGAACAATAATTGGTCTGGTAGTATATTTTTGTTTGATTTTCATGTACCTCAGCATCACGAAAATTGTACCATCAGTTGCTGAAGATAACTATTCCAATGTAACAATTGTTTGTCAAATGCTATGGTTTAATTGTACATTAAAATTTAAGCTTTCAACCAGTTTGAGCGCAAGTAACAGCAAATACATATGTATCACAGAGCTCAAAGGGACTTTGGAATTCACATATAGTGCAGGATGTGCAATGCACAATGCAACTACAATGTTCCTGACAGATAGCCATCCAACCTCTCCATAATAGAATGTTTTTTTATATATTATGTTTTTAGACCTTGGGATTCTAAAAACTTGCCAAAGAGGTCAAAGAGTATGACTCCAGGATCAATGTTCCCCTGTCCCTGCATTGATCATGCTGGCTGTAAGGAATAGAAATTGTAGTCCAACATATCTGCAGGTCAATAGGTTGAGGAGAGGGGCTCTGTTAGTTTCCCTTGGGATAATGGTTCACCATGCTTATGGGACTCTTAAAATGCTATTGGGCTCTTCTGACTCCTGGCCAATGAGGCTGAACATCTAACCAAGACCTTTTCCACACGGGGTTTTTGGAACGGTGCAGTCCGTCCTCCAATTTATTCTCTGTATTACAAATATTCCATCATCTGCTTATCACTGGTCTCCCTCCCTCCCTCCTTCCGTTCTTCCTTCCTTCCTTCCTCCCTTCCTCCCTCCCTTCCTTCCTTTTTTCAAAAACACATTTCTGTCACTACCACCTACTATTGCCAGCATTGTTGCGTATCCTGTCACAGTTAACTTGATGGATGTTAGGTGAGAAATTGTTTTGTATCTTCTCTGCTGAATCACCATGACAGTTCAAAATGTGATGGATCATGTAAATGACACATGCATGTCTAACTTCTACTTGAACAATTACTGCCTGAATAAACACATGATGAAACAAAAAGCTATGTATAATTGGTTTGACTTGTGGGGAATTCTCACAATTACCAAAATATCCAAGGAATCGACCACAAATAAACAAACAAATAAACATTTTCTCTTATTTGTCAGCGTATAAACTAAGAACTATATTTTGAAATCTCTTTTGAAAACCTCTAGTCTATACTGTGGATTCCCTTACTTTAAAGCACACCCCTGGAGTCTACAAGAGGCCACATTTAGCCCCTCAACGGAAAAAAAAAATGAGTTGCATCCAGTAGAGTAAAAGGGATCTTTTTCAATATTAAAATACTTCAAGAGAGTGCAATTTATTTAAAAAGTGGGTCATCATTCCAGGATACGTTAGAAGTCTTTTTCACCAACAAAAAAATTTGGAAAGGGCATTCAAGAGAGGTCTGCAATCCATAAAAAGTGACCCTCAGGCCCCAGTCTAAGGGTCACACAAATCCTATTCCTCCTCTAAACTGAACAAAGTCAAAAATGATAACATGAAAAGCCACCCTTAGTTAATTCATTTTAAAAGATGGCCTCATAAGTTATGTTTAAAAAAAGAAAGAAAGTAAAGGCCCAGATCTATTCAAATGTGCCCCATATCTCTACCTCTAGAACTGGCTGTGTGAGTCATCCCTGGGTAGATGCCACACACTTTGGTCTGGGTGGATGAGGAGAAAAAAACATTTTCACATGGATAATTACAAGCAGTGTGATCATGGTCTCTAAAGGCAAGGATCTCCTTAATTTATTCTGTCTCAATACTACTTTTGCTGTAAAATATGGCTACTGTATCCAGCAGTTGAGAGTTTAGTATGATAAATTGCTAGGTTCTTAATAATACCTTTTCTTTTAACACAGAGAAACACTGTATCATTATTATTATTATCATCATCATCACCATCAGAGTTTCTATGCTTCTGTTTGGTTTAGAACACAAGTATCTCTCACAAATGTAGCCCTACAAGAAAAAGAAAGAAAAATCCACAACATTTTCATACATCTCTAATCCAATTATTTTTCTACCATAGATGTATAACCAGAATTTTATTCTGACAGCTCTTTGCAACACATGCCAAATATTTCATTTCTCAACCAACAGGATACGTGAGACACTATATTACATCTGTTTCAATGTGGGGTTACACAAATAGAATTATGGATGACACATCTGCATAATTTAGCAATCCTGAAGAAGTGGGGATATGTAAAAGATACTTCACTGAGTGTGCTGAAAGCTAAGTTTGAAATTCATTGACCATGGCACTGCTGAGTGATTGATCAGGATATTACATCAACTCTGAGCCACTGGAGAAAATGTAAAGGCAGACCTATACAGTGCAATAGCACATTTCATATGTGGCTCATGTTCAAAGTGAAAGTAGTGTCATGCCATTAGCCATGATTCTGTTGTCACATGACTCTTGTTGACCCCACTCCACCACCTGAATGTTAGCATCTTTTTCAGTCATGATGGGGGCAATTTGTCCCTGGTGGCAATTTTTTTGGGGGGTGTCCCAGCTCCTTGCTTGTCCTCCCCCATGTGCTGTCGCCCCACCTCATCCATCATAGCCTCACCCCATCTGTTGTAGCCACACCCTATGCACTGTAGCCCTGCCCCATTTGCTGTAGCCCCACCCCATGCACCACAGCCATGACCCACACTGTAGCCATGCCCACATGCACTGTAGCCTCACCCCCACACACTCTAGGCATACCCTCTTCCACCACCCCTCCATGCACTCCAAGCTCCACTGCTGATCTTTTTTTGAAACAAGGAAGTTTCTGCATGTAAAGATTTACAAAGTCTTCCTACCTCCAGGCATCTGTAGTTGGTGGAAACTGGGATAGGAGGAGCTATGCAACATCAGGGGAGTAGCTCTAAATGTAGAAACCCTCCGGCACTTCATGCAAGTGATGTGTGAAAGCAATGTAAGTTTTCCAGATATTATTCCTGTTGCGAGTGGCAACCTTTGCATGCTTAATTAACTGGCTAGTTAGTTTGCATGTTTATTGTAGGCATAGAGAGATAGCCTAGAGAAAACTTCCTGTTTGTTTTGGTCAACAGCTCTTCCTCCAGCACGTACACCTTCTTTGTTCTAAAAGGTTCTCTTGCCATTTACTCCTTCCTTTTTGTCTTCACCTTTTGTTCTGAAAGCATGCTCTGAGATCTCCTAACAGGGATTATTTTCAGCAAGCACGTGAGTGCTTAATTTTTCTTCCTACCTTCTTCAAGAATTGAACCTGTGTAGACTATGCACAAGATTTTGTGAGTAAACTCTTTTATATTTTTAACCAAACTGGTTTTGTTTTTATTTTGAGCTAGATTAAGTGTGTTTGGAGTGAAGAGATAGAAGTGGGAATGGTTCAACTTCCGTTTTTGTGCAATTACTAAAATATTCTGCTGATTGAGAGTCTCATTACCAAAATCTCTCAATTCCCCAACAATTCCAGGGGAGTCTTTCACCAAGATGCCATTCAGCGACTACGTGGTGTAAATATATGTTCACATCATTGCGTTGGGTTGTCAAACCAATTCCACTACAGTAACCTCAAATCAGAAATTTCTGCTATGTCATTAGGGACACATCCTAACTACAGTTTGCACATTCACACACTAATGTACAGTGCAACTGTTTGTCAACCCTTGAGCAAGTGTTCTACATATCACCTATCATATTCTACCCAGAGGATGCCTCCTGAGTTCAGAAAGGGGAAGAAGAAAGCCAAGATAACAGGCACCAGTCAGAAACTGAAGAAGTAGGCATTCTAGTCATGTCCTTGGCAGGTACCAAGTCCATCCCAAGTAGTGCCTACAGGGTAAGAGGAGGATATAGGGGCACTTCACCCTGTGGAGTGTCATAAATTGAAACACCAGCTGCAAAGGGTCAGGAAATCCACTGCTGCATTTTAAAAAGAAGAGCTAACAAGGCCAACAGGGCTGAATGAAGTCAGCTGGGCTGATGGGTTATAAATTAGCTCAGGCAAGCCCATTCTGTTTCTGAAGATAAACAGCTCCAGCACTCCATTGCAACTATAAGCCTTTCTGCAGTCCACTGTTATAGTGCTATTATTTCACTTTCAACCTCCTGTGAAATTCTGAGGTTTGCAGTTTGGAGAGCAGCATTTAGAATTCTCAGCCAGAGAGCTCTTTGGCCTCAGTGAGCTACAAACCCCAGAATTCCACAGGATGTTGAAAGTGGAATAATAGCACTATAACAGTGTAGTGCAGAAAGGTCCTACATCAGACACGTCTGGCTTAATGGATCTCTGACCTTCAGCGTACACTTCAAATTAATCTTTCTGGCAATGCTCTTCTTGGCTTCAGACCCTGCTCAGGACTGCTTTTCCCATTTGGGCTGTAGACTGCCTGGACTATGCTTCTGCTTTCACTGAAACCCTATATGTTACCTGAGATTCATCTGTCCATTCTTATGGATTGTCAGTGTGTGCTTATCTGGGCATTTGCAGCCCCTGAAACAGGACACCACCTTTTGTCCAAGACTGAGAAAGTGCAACCACTGGCTCAACAAGATCACGCCTGTATAAGTACACCACTTATCAGTGTCGTGTAGAGTACAGCCACCATGAAGTTAGTGTTGGATTAGGGCTCTGGGATACCAGGGTTCAAAACCTCATTCAACCATGGAACCCACTGACTAATCTTGGACAAGTCACACTCTCTCAGCCTAAGAAGAAGGCAAACCTCCTCTAGACAAATCTTACCAAGAAAATTCCATGATAGGACTCCCGCAAGTCAGAGTCAACTTGAGGGAATAACAACAACAAAACACACTACAGGATTCAAGCCATTGAATCCAGGCAGACTGGTTTCTCCAGTACCACTGTGCCTAGGCTTCTGCACCTTGTCTAAAATATATTACCACTAACCCAGCGGTATGCTGGACCACTTCAAATGAACACATTGCATTTGTGTCCCTCTGCTACCCCACTCTGAATGATTTCGTGTACCAAATATCTTATGAGGAAAAATGGTCACTTCAATCTAGCCAAACCAAAGTCACTCTGTAACAGGAATCTTCCTGACAGATGATTGCTTGGTTCCAGGAGTTCATGCCTGAATTCACAGACGAGAACCAGAAGCTTTAGTGTTGAGCTTATGCTTTAAAATAGTTAGTTCAGGCATTTTCATAGGGGGAAGCAGCCTAGATAAATGATTCCTCATGTGAAGCTGAGCTGGTAAAATTTTCTGATGTGACTGGACTTTGCAAACTGAGAAATGCATACAAGAAATCCATATTTTATACAGCTCACACCAAGAGAAAATAAACAGAATCTGGGGAAGTTAGCTGAACAGGATTGTTTTTAATTTCTAAAATTATCCAACTGTTCAACAATCAAGGGACATTCTAAAACTAAAAGAGATGTGGAGAGGGGCTGCAGATCTTAGATTATGGTCTCTGTAGAGGTTCTAAGAAATATTATTTGGATGAGCAAACTAGATGCTATCAATTATTCATGGTGATTTTGAGTTTTTAGACTATATATTGCGTTACTCTTGTTGCTTTATATCAAGCAGCCTTTCAGTTATTGTCAGATGGTAACTCCAGCAGCCCTCATAGGCAAATCCAGTGGAGAGGGATGCTGGAAATTACAGTCTATAAATATCTGGAGCACTTCATGATCCCCATCCCATCTGATTTATAACCATCCTCTTCCTAGACCATCCCAGACTTCCACTTGGAAGAGCTTCATGCCAAATAGTGTCAAATAGGATCTATGTTATTATCCTATGTGTGAACATCTGTGGCAGTGTGGATAATGCCAATAATTCTGGAGAAGTCTACACCAGTGGTAACCTACTTCCTCCCATGCAATCTTAACCTGTGATATTCTTATGCAGTGAGGAAGCAGTAGATTCTGTACTATTAAATGCTGAAACAATATGGCATAACAATATTCTTATGCAGTGAGGAAGCAGTAGATTCTGTACTATTAAATGCTGAAACAATATGGCATAACAAGCTGCTACCAGTTTTGGTACTCTTTCAGCTCACTGAGATATGTGCTATTAAAAAGGGGATCTCCATCAGAGCCCTGTATGATCTTGTTCTACTTGGTGTGGCTCTTCTTTTGCTTCCCTTTAATTGCTGAGTCTTCTTGGTAGGAATAATCAAGGAATTTGTTCAATCATCATTGTGAAGTGATCTGACCAGACCCATATTCTCAGACTCAAGTGCCCATTGGAAAGCTGACATTCTTCAGAATCAACACATTTTAGAACTGTGCAATGGAGTTTTCTGCCTTTGTGGAGAAATCTCCCCCCCCTTGCATTCCAAATATTCTGATCAAAAACAATCTGGAACGAAATTCTGACCATCTCTATAAAAAAATGCATATACATATACACATACATAGAATAAATACATTTAGAAGTACATACATTGAGTGGGAAATAAATTTAGAATTGTGTATTTTCTGAGCTATTTCTCCCCCCAAAATCTATTTAAATGTAAATTTGATTAGAAGTTTCATTTTATTTTACAAAAATGTCAGATTAATGTAGAACCAGGACTTTGGATGAAAATGGACAAAGCTGACCCAGAGCAGAGCTAGAATAAGCCATCCATCGCTGTCTCACAGCCCAATGCTAAAAGGGCAATGGCTCACCTTGCAAGGGCTCTAAGAGTTGTTCGGTTGTGTATTAGTCACTTCCTTTATCAAGAGGTTTTTCTTATCTTAAGCATAACCAAATCTTATTATAAAAGCCTTGATAAAAATGTGGAGCTACTTCACAATAGCTCCCTGTATTATAGGCTTCTGAGATGTATAAATATCTTGAGGCGACTGAGGAAGCACTAATATAGACTTTAATTAAATCAGTATAGACAGCAGAAACAATCTTCCTGTTATCAATCTTGAAAATGTGTGTGTGTGTGTGTGTGAGTCACATCACACGACATTGCACCTTCCATCTCCTGGCTGAAAGTTGCATTTCTCTAGAATGACAGGTTGAAAAGTACTCAGCTATTCTTTGAATCATTTGTAGAAACCAGCAGGATAAGACATTAACAAGCTTAAAAGGTATTACCTGTCTAGCCCTACCAGGAGGTTTATGCTGACTGTAGGGGTTTCACATATCTCTTGTACTTTCATGAGGGAATTAGTTAAAATTGCCATAGTGGAAAGTATTTGATTTAGATTAATCTCGCTTTCCCAAGCAGTGGAGACTCATTACACTGATTGGCTGTTCTACCCATACTGCCCTTAATACTCTAACTATACACTCAAGGAAAAAAAAAAAGCCTTCAGTTCAAAGCTCTTGCTAGATAAGTAAAATGGATCATCATTATCTTTGCAAGAAAACCCTTTAAAAGCCTAAAAGAATAAGAGGGAGGAAAAAAAGGAGAAGAAAAGAGAGATAGAGTGAAAGAGTATGTGGAACATTCAGAATTAAGTCGAAGCTCACTCCTTTCCCATCTTCTCATCACTGCTGGACAGTTGTTAATTGACCTTTTAAAATCTAAACAGCAGTTCATCCAGCAGCCGTTATCACGCGGAGTGTTTGTTCTGTATAACTGCTTTGGCTTGTGCAAACAGCACAAGGTGTGACCAGCAAATACAGATGTTTAAGGCTTGCAGTCCTATATACATTTACCTGAAAGTAAATCCCATAAAACCCAGTGAGGCTTTTCTTTGAGTGGGCAAGCACATGATGGTATTGTCAGGCTAGTATTTGATGAGAGTTTTGTTGTTGTTTTTGTTGTTTCATCGGCACAGTATTTCACAAGACAGGGCTAGAATGTATCTAACCATGCTCAGCATCTTTTGTGACTTACAAAGTAATTCTTACTGCCCCAATGAATTAATTCTAAACATACTTTTTCTAAAAATAATTGCTGAAATCCTATATCAGAGACCTTATTACAAATACTTTCTGTATCTTCTCTCAACCTGACTCCTTAAACCTAACTTAACAGCCATCAGCCCTACCAAGAAATGGCAGTCTGCCCTGCTCTACTGGCAACCGGGGGCTCCCTCCCTCTAGCAATCTAAAGTGCAATGAGGACTTGCAATAGGTATGGGAGAGGGCTTGAAATGGTGATCTTGCTGCACCCCAATCACTAGTAGAACAGACCTCCACTAATTTGTGTGGCTGCTGGTTGTTAAGGTGGGTTTGGGGGGCATTTCTGATTGTGGAAATAGTGCAATGATCATGAACATTAACATGAGATAATTACAAATGTGTAAGTCTACTTTATTCATTCGCCAGTGTTCAATAGAATGCCAGCCATCATTTTATGCTGAAGTTACTGAAACTTTTCTGCCGGTGCTAGAGACTGCTAACCAGTGGGAATAATAGCAGTGAATCCATCTATAGTGTTCAAATGATATAGAAGGACTGAAACAGAATGGGGCAAACTTAGTATATTAAACCAAAATTTAACTTACAAGTATATTTAGGGGAAAAAATCCCAGGTATTACATGTAAGTATCAGAGTAATTGCTCCTCTGAGGATACATGGCTACTTCAAAACAGGAAATTATATTTCCAGTGGTGCTATACGGTGAGACTCAATTTACATTAGCTGATTTACAACATTTCAAGTTTACATTTTTCTGGAAATAAATTAACAGATGAAAATCTCATCCACAACGCATCGCTCTCCCAGTGTACCCATGCAGTTGAGTAGAGTGAGAAAGTGAGATGGGTAAGGTGACTTAGACCCTTTCCACAACTCACCTTTTCTTGGCAATGGGGTGCGGTGCTCACACGAGCAGCCTCTTGTGAGAGGCCCTCGTGTCTGGGTTTCTTCAGCTCCGCATGAGTTTCCTGCTCATGCGAGAGCCCCGCCTCTTCCTTTCGTCTCTTCCTTTTGCAGGACCTTCCCAGGCTGCACTGAGATAGGAAGCGCGACCAACCCAGGTCCCAAGGCTCCACATGCAGGGCAAGTGCGTGCAGGGCCCAGAGTGATGTGCAATCACGCACCATTTTCAGCTTAAAGCCGAAAATGAAAAGTGCGCGAGCGGTGCTTGCCAGGCCCTGGAGCATTGCAGAAATGTGAGTGTATCATGTGGACCGCTCCTTACATTTGCGCGACACTTGAGGAGCCCTTTCACATGGAAAATGCCATGTGAAAAGGGCCTTAGAGTTTGGTAAAAGACAAGCTGACCAGAACCAGCTTGGCGGAGTTTTGCTGAACAAGAACCAATATGATTTCTTCAAATATAAGTACTCTCACAAATGCTTTTAGAGTTCTCTGCAAGTCAGTCATCTGGTTGGGGGGGGATCTTGGGTAGAACAGGGCCTGTACTTCACCCTGCAAATGCACAGTTAGTTGCAGAACACAGCAATAAGAATGTGACAGAATGCTGTGGGTAGCAAAAACAATTCCACTGTTCCCATCACATGAATGTGATGATAACATTGCTCAGAAACATTATATATTTATTTATTTATAGTCAAGAACTCTCCAATTCTGATAACCAGCAGGGCTACTGCTGGACAATAAAGTAACTTTTCCAAGTTCTGGTGAAGGTTTTAGTTACTGAATAGGATCCATGAATTATTTAGAACTCTCTGTTGCAATTTTCCTAAGGTCACTGAAAATTTTCTTAGTACTCTTTTTATGTCATTTGAAATTGTTGCATATCACAATAACTTATTTATCAATGGAACACAGGAGATATTAGAGAGACTCAAACATTAGTATATAATATGTAAATAAATCACCTACATAAAAAGAAAAATAGAAGAATAACAATTATATAATTTAATAAAGGAGGGTCCTTGTTATGTTTAGGAAGAAATTAAAATAATGGAATGTCTGGTGGGAAGTCAATGTATGGAAGGTAATGTATGCGAAATTTCTATTCAAAGCCTTCAATTGATAAGAAATTGATGTGACTTTAACTACTGAAAAATGTTTAGAAAAGAAAAAAAAAGAAATTGGCCATTTCCACCCTACACTGTTATAGTGCTATTATTCCACTTTCAACATCCTGTGGAATTCTGGGGTTTATAGTTTACTGAGGCCAAAGAGCTCTCTGGCTGAGAATTCTAAATGCCCCTCCCTAAACTGCAAACCCCAGGATTCCATAGGACTTGAAAGTGGAATAATAGCCCTATAACAGTGTAGTGCAGAAATAGCCATTGTGAATTCAACCAGTCTTAAAGGACTCTTCTGTATTGTATTGTATTGTATTGGGTACTTCTTCCTGAAGAGGCAAGTGTAGAACACTTCAGTGCAAGCAGACCAGGCAGGGTAACAACAAGCAGGTCATGACTACACCACTGATTCAGAGGCCAAGACAATCCTGGACCTATAGCCAATGTTCAGTTAAATATTTGTGCTCCTTTTGAAAATCAAAATTTGTTTGTGTTCCAGTAGGTTGTAAGGAATAACATTTGAGTGTGAAAACACTTCCAGTTGCATACTTTTTAAAAAAAAAATTCCTTGGATGTATTACGCAGGCAAGACCCATTAACTTTATAAGTCTAAATCTTATTGGTTAGCCTTAATTAGATTGAATCAATTGTTAGATGGTGAGTCAGCACATTATCAAGTCCCATTTGATCCACCGGGCCTGCTCCAGATAGACCTGACAATAGGATTCAGAATATTTGGCTGTCCCTAGACTTTGGAACAGCCAAATACTAAAAGAACTGGCAAACCACCTCTGAGTATCGCTTGCTTAAGAAAACTCTGTAAAATTCTTGGAATCACCGTAAGTTGACAAGCAATTTGAAGGTATACACACACACACACACACTAATACAGACTCTAAAATTCCCTTCTTAGAGACTCTAGAATGACCTCCTCTTTGCTGTCCTGTTGGCAGGCAAAGATGACGACGACGGTGATGATGACAAGTATTTGCAAACTAAAGGTTTTTTAAAGAAGGATCTTTTAAGAGGGTGCTGTACTGTTTCAATTGTACTGTTTTTTAAACTTTTTATCATTTTTTAAATCATGTTTTCTAATGTTTATAATGTTTAAACAGCTTAATTCATGTCCATGTCCATCTTTTGTGTGTATTAACCATACAGTATTTATTTTAAATTGTCGTCTGTACATAGTTTTTGTTTTGGAGAAAAGACAAGAGTATAAATAAAGATGAAGATGATGGCATGTATTTGTTTGTTTGTTTATTTGTGGTATTTATAACTCTGCCTTTTATGCAAGTATAAATGTGGCTTACAAAACCCCAAAGTCAAAATACAATCTTCTTTGTTTTAAAGCTACCACAAAACAAATAACAAAAGCAGTGAGTCAGTGATTAAAAATCCAACTAAACCACCAAATTAGTTAATTAAAAACAGATCAATGAACCAACTGGACAGATTGTGCCTTCCACTGAAAAGTAGCAAATAGGAGAAGGAATTCTATGATTTGGAAGTTCTATGATCGCCAGAAAATGTCCTCTCTGTAATAGCCACTAGGTACAGGGAGGTTCATGCGGGATAAAGTAGCCCTTCACATTTAACACTGACAGAGGGCTATCCATGTTTTCCAAGCACACACAGTTGTTTGTCTGTTCATCACTCTTAGCTTGCCAGCGCTCCCAAGGCAACAACTGATAAAAACAGATTTTAAAAAATCTTTTAAAAAAACCCCAAAAACTATTGTTTAAAAATGACTTTTTTAAAAGTATACATAATTAAAACAATCAGAAATCCAGGCCTAGTTTTAGGGATCAAAAGCTATATGAAACAGTGTTGCTCTTACTGCTTCCCAGAAACTTAAGAGAGATGGAACCAGTCTAACTTCTCTTGGAAGAGGGCTCCGTACTTGAGATGCCATAATAGAGAAAGCCCTGTCAAGTGCATTCACTAACCCAGACCCTTTTCGCACGTTACCCGTTTGCACGGCTGGGCGGGGCTTCTCGCATCAAAAGCCTCAGCAGGAATGCTGCTGCTTCCCTGCTGCTTCAGTTCTGCAGCAGCTTCCTGATCGCGTGAGTGCCGCATGAACGCCCCGCCCCTTCCTACCACAGCGCAATCTGGGAATTGCAGGCTAGTGCTGAGGCAGGAAGTGCAACCGGCCTGGTTCTCGATGCACCGCATGCCAGGTAAGTGCGCACGGGCCCCGGGAGCATTGTGCGACCACGCAACATTTTTGGCTTTAAGCCGAAAATGAAAAGGTGCATGCGCGGTCCGCGTCAGGCTCTTAAGTATTGCGTAAATGGGAGTGCTTCATGCAGACCGCTGTGAGAAAAGGTTTCCAGTCTCTCAAGGTGGTGGGAAGTACAATGAATTGAAGACAGGCTTATATGGAATGAGAGCATCTTTCAGATATTTTGGCTGCAAGTCTTTTAGTCTTTGTATAAAGCAGCATCTTGAACTGAGTATAGAAACGAATTGGAAGGCAGTGTAGTTGGTGTGAGACAGATACTATTTAGCCTCTAAAGTACCCATCTGCCAATAGTCTGGTCACCATATTTTGCACTTAGCTACAGCTTCTCGGCACTTTAGAACTCTCTTTTTCACAGCTTTTAGCCACTACAATATACTTTCAAATTCATGAAATCTTCTCACTTTATATCAGATTTGGTGGAAACTCTTATCTTGGACTATATCACATAGGTTCATTTCTGTGAAGATGAATTTTCCTAGGGTACAATGCCAGGCTAGTTACTAAATAGTTGCTACAGTCTGATATCACTGTAACTGCTATGCCTCTGTTTTATGGAACCTGTAGTTTGATGAGCTACTTGCAGTTCTCTTTTAGAATGCTTTCCTGTACTCATGTGAATGAGCAGAGAATTCCAAGTACTGCACCACACTACAAATCCCAGCATTGCAAAGAATGTAGCATGGTAGTTAAAGAGATTTTAAAAATCACTATAAATTTAATATGTGGTACAGATACATTCCAGGTGAATGTTTGGTCAGTTATTATCTCTTTCTGTCTCTTTAATATCCATACTTAGAGAGAACGCAGAATCTACGACTGGATGAATCACCATGTATATTTTAAGTCAAAGAAACTGTATTAGATACTTTTGAAATCTCATGCAACAAATTAGACCATATTCATTTGTTTACACACATTGTAATTAGCAGTTTAAGCTCCTCAACAGCTAAAATAGCCCTCTGGTTTTAAGCAGGCTTTCAAACTGCTGTGAACATCAGTTTAGCTCTGTGCTGCCCTCTGCTGTTATTTGAAGTGTTCTGTATTTCCAGTTCAACATTAACCACCACAGTTGCAAAGTGGAATGTGGCTGATGTTTGGCTGACCAGATTACCGGGGGGGGGATTTAAAATGCATCCCCCCTCACAACAACATCAATTAGTTTAATGCTATATTTGCAAAGAATTCTATTTTACCTCCTTTAAAGTAATCAAACTATTGATACCACACACATACATACCAACTGCTAGCTATATGTCATTAGCATATCATCCTTGGAACATGTTTCCCTTTCACACCATTTAGTGCAATTATAGATTACGTTATGTGCCTGTATATGAACCGTGGAGCTGAGGGAAATAATGTTGCACAAAGTAGCATCCATCACGCCTGAAGCAATATGATTACTCATGGCGTGCCTCACTCTTGTGAAATCCAATTTCAGGTTTTTATCGTACATTACCCTAAAAAAAAATCTTTTAGCAGAGGGAGAAACAAGGCCGCTGGCTGGAAATAAGTCACAGATCTTCTGAAGACGCTGCATACTAATAATCGAACTTCAAGGATTTGTCCAGGAGAAGCCAGCTAATTAGCTGAGCAAAGCAACTGACCTCTTTAAAGGAGTACTTATCTTGGGTATCTCATTGCTCTAGTTTGAGAAATGCCCTTTGTACTGTGTGATAATCGTGGAGCATCTTTCATTGAACCAGCAAAGGGTCAGCAGAACTTAAAGACTGCGTGTAAAAGGGAAAGAATAGGGTGACTGAAGCTGAAAAACATCTGTGGTTGGGGACATCAGCTAGAATTCTGCTTCTGAAAGACAGGAGGGGGATGTTTTATGCAACTGAAATTGCATAGATGCCAGTGAAATTTTGCATGGTCAGAAAGGTCAGCTTACTGTACATTACTTCATTTTTATACCTTAGCCTTTGGAGTACATTATATTTAGAGGAGTATTAGGTTGTATGGAAGCTCCACCTGTGTGGCATGATATCCTGGAAACCATTTCTCATATGTGAATTTGGGAATCATAGAGTCATACAGTTGGAAGAGACCACAAGGGCTATCAAGTCCAACCCCCCCACTTGACAACGCCATTATTGGCTGAAATCCTGTTGGTGACAAATGATGGCACAACCTCCTGTTACATCTGTGGTAATTGTTACCAGCTTCTGTGGGCACTACAGATGGAAGTTGTCCTCTTTGGATGAAATCTACATACTCCATATGCAACACCAGGGTCCCTTTGTCACAACACAATTATGGCACTATGATTCCACTTTAATTATCATGGTTCCATCCTATGGAATCCTGGGATCTGTATTTTAAGGAAGGGTATTTAGAATTCTCAGCCAGAGAACTTGAGTGCCTCATCAAATTACAAATCCCAGGATTCCATAGGATTCAGCTATGGTAGTCAAAGTAGAATCATAGTGTTCTAATTAAGTGTGAAAGGATCCTAGTTTGAAGATACCAGAGTACATTGCCATAGACAAGTGTCAGCTATTAGGGGTGACAGGCTCCTGGACAGCATCCAAGTGTAGTTTTGAGGCAAGAAGAAAGGAAAAACAGTCATCATCCCAGATCCATGGCAAATATCCTGGAGATCTGGGAGGGCAATGACTGATCTTGTTTCTCAACTGCAAAACTGCATCTGTCGTACTTGTCACTGCAATATCCAGAAGCGTATATGTGTCAAGCAGGAGACTATGAAAGGTATAAATTCCTCACAGTGGGAAGTATATAGATAGATCATGCTTCTTTTCTAAGCACAGTATAAAGGCTATGGACATGTATGAGAGAAAGTATAGGCACCATAGGCTTCAAGTGTCCTGCAGGTCAGCCTCAGATTCTCTTCTTGCTGTCCCAGTTACATACCAGCACTTGAACTTCAGAACCTGATAAGGAGAGAGTCCATCATCCAATGAGCATTGGATGATGACCCTGGAGATCAGGGTTTGATTCCCCACTTAGATATGGAAACCCACTGAATAACCTTGAATGCATCACACACTTTCAACTGGGAGGTCTGCCTTAGAGTCATCATAAGTCAGAAACAACTTGAAGGCACTCAACAGCAGCAGCAGCAACAAAACAACAACTACAACCTGATAGGGAAGATATCTGGCCCTTAAAGTCATAGAGGAGATAGCTTTGGTTGATTTCACAAAGACACTTACGATTGCCCTTATTCAAAACAGAGTGAGATACAGCCAGAGCTTGGTAATAATACTTTTTTGGGCTACAACTCCCAGAGTTTTATGGTCACTAGCTGGAGAATTCTGTGTGTTGTAGTACAACTCTGGATACAGAAACACAAGAAGTTGACCTATGTTTGGTCAGATTATTTCTCCAAATGGCCCAGTATTGTCTGCTCTGACTGGCAGCAAATCCATGACAGATGTTGTTTACTTCATATTTTAAACTGGTAATGCCAGGGATTGAACAGGAGACTTTCTGAATACAAAAGACAATATGCTCTGCCACTATACTACAGTCTCTCTCTGACCTCTAAACAATTTCCAGTAGACAGTTTCCAGAAAAAAACAACAAAGAGTCTTGTGGCACTTAAAAACTTGTTCAGTTTTGCTTGGCACAAACGTTCATGGCCTGCAGCCCAGTCCGTGAAAGCTTATGCCAAATAAAACTTGTTAGTCTTTAAGGTGCCACAAGACTTTTTATTGTTTAATCAGTAGAAAGAGCCTCAAATTCTTTTGCCTACCACTAATCCATATATATTTGTAGGGAGGTAATTCACCTTTCATAAAGGGCAACACATCAAAGTCATATGGAAATTGTAGATAACATAGTCACTGACTTTAGCAGGACAAATGTGGTTTGGTTTTTGCAAGACATTCTTGTCTATTTCAACATTTTGTCCCCTAAAACAACAACCCCAAGCCAATCATTCCAATGTTAGCAGAACAGAGCTTTGTAACAATCTTTATTATTTCATACCAACTCTGAAAGAAAATGCCACTCAGGATGAGAGGTTTCAGCTTTGAAAGTCACTCTGCCTGCACCCTGTTCAGAGAATGTGTTTTGGGTGGACACCAGTTAGGATGAGCCTATAGTAGGCTAGCCTCTCATACTGACAGATTCAAGAAGTGTGCCACACCTCTCCTAAAATTATCAGTGCATTTAATTTTTAAAAAAATCAAGGACAAGTGCATCACGGCGATAGATAAGCAGATATATTAGAGAAATAACATCAGCTCTTTTTTTGCCTACGCTTGTTCTCTGCTCCAGTTTGATTTGATCGTTCTATTTGTCCTGCTGCCAAATGCCAGGGTATTATACCCTAAACTGAAACACAAGTGCGTACCAGGTACAATATTCAAATATAATCATGATTACAGTAAAGAGACATTGCTGCTGTGCTAATTTAGCTTAACAGCCTTTAAAGTGGCATTTTACCCAGGTTTCAGATGCGCATCCCCTGTTGGCTTTCACTAGAGTCATACTCTCAAAAACTCAGAACCCTCGCTTTACCCAAAACTCTCCTTTATCAAAAACAAATTAGAGAACACTACTGCTGTTCATGGTAGGAAAGGTAGGTATTGTGTCTGGGCTGTGCAAGAAAACGGCAAAAAACCTGCTGTCATGCCAGAGAATACCTAGCCAGAGCTGTAGCATCTATGCCTCCTCTGCAGGCTGCTTCATATGTCACCTGACAAACGTGGCTGATGCTTTCACCTGGCTGGTTAAGGTAGAATCTCATAAACACTTACCTCATAGTAAGTCAAATTAAAGCTAATGGGATTTATGTCTAAGTAGACATGCATAGACCTGTACTATGTATACTTGTTAGTGAGAACAATCAGATCATTTGAGTGACCAAAGTGACAATGTTCCACACCAGTGTTGCTTCACCCTGGGGTGGCCATTCTGTTAGTAACATGTATGTGCATAAGTGTCACTTGCAAACACATATGTCCCTTTGGGATGGGATGCAGGGGGTTGGTGTTTGTCTGCCCTGGTGGTCCATCCCTAAATCTCCCCCACAGGCAGTGGTCAAGTTGCATTCAGTTCCCTCAGAAAAAAAGGGGCACTCAAAGAGAGTGACAACAAAACAAAACAAAACAAATGGATCTGAACAGCGCTTGAAGAAATTTGAAAATTAATTTGATAATGTTAGGCATTAGAAACTAGAAAATTTATTCATTCACTAATAATTGGACCTGTTTTATTAGATGAGTGAACATTAATTAACTCATTGACTGATATATTAGTATGGGGCTGAACCATGGGATTTACAGGTAAGAAGTTGTGACCATTGACCTCAGGGGAGAACATTCTTTTGCTGGTTCCATCACAAAGGGCTTTTTTGTTTTTTTTGTCCATTTAAAGCTGACTGCATCCACCTTGGACTTTTTTGTCCCACTTGGGCTACAAATCCCATAATATTAATGTTGTCTGGGAATAGTGGAAGTCCAACACATCTGGGAACTCTAAGGTTGAGAAAGCCTGCTCCAATACATGTGATTTCTTCTTGCATGTGTGTATGTGCCTTCAGGTTGCCTGTCAACTTCTGGTGACCCCATGAGTTTCATGGGGTTTTCTTAGGCAAGGAATTACAACATCTTCAGTTCATAGGTTGTTGTAGGTTTTCTGGGCTTTGAGGCCGTGTTCTATTAATATTTTCTCCTGATGTTTTGCCTGCATCTGTGGCTGGCATCTTCAGAGGATCAGATCCTCTGAAGATGCCAGCCACAGATGCAGGCGAAATGTCAGGAGAAAATATTAATAGAACACGGCCTCAAAGCCCGGAAAACCCACAACAACCTATGGGTTCTGGCCTTGAAAGCCTTCGACTTTACATCTTCAGTTCAGTTTGTCATTCATGTACATCTCTATTTTCTTTCCAACCTCATCAGCATGTATACTTTGGTCGTTTCAAAAGCCTTGTGTTACTGTGGCCCAGGCCTGCCCGGAAATAGCACTTGATATCATTTTTGATATCAAACCATTCGGCCTTCCTCTGCCACCCTGCTCCACATGTTTGTGAGGCCTCCGGACAAGCACGTAAACAGGTGCGGCCGATAATTGCTGGACATTCCATTCCCCACGTAGGCAGGCTGGACAGAGACTGTTCGTCGCTTCAGGGACCTCTCCGGCAAACACCCTTTTGCTTATGTGCGATACTAACAAAGGCGCCCTGCCCCGAGCAGGCAGCCTTACAAAGCTGTACTAAGCTCTCTGTATTTGCATACCGGCTATACTATTGTTGATTCAACACTAAGCCAATCATGCTAAACTCTGATCTTTCCAATGCTTTGTCCCGCTCCTAAATCGCATTGTTCTCACTGAGTAAGATATGGCCTGCAGTCACAATTCACCCTATATAAACCCCCCCAATTCCAAGACCACCTCGGATCGCTCCTGAGTTCCATCCAGCCTTGCTGCCACTGTGTCTGGCGAGCCGTCCCCTCAGTCCTATGTACTGAGACTCCATATCCACGAACTCAATCTTCGAACTTCTTCAGGACTATGAGACAGGTGTTGTATCACCCATTTCCCCTGAAAATCCCTATTTCCAATTCTTCCATTAGCTGTGTGATTGTGGTGTCTTTACTATTTGTTTGTCTTTCAATAAAACATTGTTTTTGCTATTTTAAAACTGTCTGACTGCTTGACTGACCCGACCCCATAGATGCTGGGTTGCAAGATCCTGCTAAGTTACCCTGCCTCTCGCTAGCTTTAGTGAGTGCTCCAGCTAATTTTCCCCAAAGTTGTGTTATTGTGGTTTGGTTATTTGGGTGCCCCTCCTGAGTCCCCTAGAGAATGGGGTAACACTTGTCTGTTAAAAGTTAATGAGGAATTATTTATTTCAATGAGTGGGCACTGAACCAGTGCAAGTGAATCACCACAAAGATCAGTCACTGAATCAAAGGTGGAGAACTGTAAATCAGAAATTATTAGAGAGCCTTAGATCATGTGCAGAATATTTTTCTGCAGAACTGAATCCTTTATACCCCTACTCCTCCCATCAAGAAGCAAGCCAAGATGGGCTTTGGAGCAGAGTTTTAGAACATATATTTTGGATGCAGGAACCAGACACAACAAAATCAGTTTGTGGCATCGCTACATGTATCTAACAATGCTATCATTTTCTGTACCCATCTTATTTTAATACCTATTTGTTTAAATCTCTTAGCCATGACCAGTGAGGTCAATGAAATAAAGTTATACTGAATGAATGAATCTTGCTTCTAAAAACTGGACTGGCTGAAGCATGCAAAGGAAGAAATATACCACAGAGACCTCAGAAGTTATGTACTGGATCATCAGAGGAGGGGGGAATGAACTTATTGGAACTTGATGGAACAATCCTGCCTTACCTAACCAGGGCCATTTCTGCACTACACTGTTATAGTGTTATTATTCCACTTTCAACACCCTATGGAATCCTGGGGTTTGCAGTTTAGAGAGAAGCCTCAAAGGCCCCTCCCTCAACTGAAAATGCCAGGATTCCATAGGTTATTGAAAGTGGAATAATAGCACTATAACAGGCTAGTGTGGAAATGGCCCAGGAGTAAACATCACTTAATGAAGTTGAGACTTAGAAAATTTCTTGGTCAGATTTTTACAAATAATGTATAGCGAGGTCTGAATTTTGACAGTCTTTTTTCCCTCCAAGCTTGAACCCTACTAAACTATTCAGTGAGACAAGATCCAATGAAGAAGAAAGTGGGTAAAAAGTAGAATGGGAAGTGCAGGAGGAAAGAGAAAGAGAGAAACCAAGGCAGAAAAAAAAATAGAGAGGGGTCTGAGGAAAAATTTTTCCTTAATTATTCAAGAGCTGAGCACCGTGCAACACACTTCCGAATTGCAATAGGTTTTTTTTTACAACTCAGTCTAGATAATACTAGACAATAATAATATATTATGCAATTATACACAGTAAAAACCAGAATATAATCAATGCAGGAGAAGTTACTAAAGAGAGTCACAATGCATTCCCTTCTTCTGCTCAGGAAGGTTGTTTGGGGGGCACTTGCCTTTCTTCCATGAAATGTCTGACATTCTGAAAGGTCCATGGCTGCTGAGAGCCTTGTTCTCCTCTAAGTGAACAAATGATTCCTTCCACCCACCTTATCCCCATTCCATTCCAAGATTCTCTTTCTTTTCTTTTCCATCCCCCCCCCAATCAAGCCCTTCTATTATTTATTTTCCTTGGGATAGCAGGCGTTCCTGTTTCACTGACTGTAATAGAGGGAGAGGTACCCACCATAATGAATTCTAACCATTTTCTATTCTGTTCTATTTTTTGTTTTCTAAATAGATTGGTTCAAAGGTTTTAATTCTATGGATAGTATAATTGCATTTTAATCACTGCTTATTGTATGCTTTTACTTATGTCTTTCTAGGTACTGTATTTGGAGCTAGATTCTAAATCAGGATACATATCATAAAGTACCATACAGATGGCACCATGACCCATCTCCCAATCCCCCAACTCACCTTTCAGGCTGCTGTATCCCCCAGCCATTTACTGGCCAGTGGAGAGTGGGAGGAATGGCGAAGAAGTACCCAACTATGTTGCTATAGCACAACAACAGACATTGTTTGTGACCTCCCAGGGTCTTCTGGAGGTCTTGGAGGATGATGTCATTGCTGTGCATGCAGCTATAGAACATAGCTGGAGCTGCTCTGCCATCCTCCACACTCCAGCTCTCCATGGGCCAGTAAATGGCTGTTGGGGGGTTGATCATTATCAACAGAAAAGATTCAAAAAGCATAAATTCCCACTGCTGGTGGGGAATTTGGGAAGCCAGAATCTCCCAAAGCAATCTTTCTAAGCTCTGTATAATTTGTCCCTCTGCCACACATTGCTTCTGTATGGAAAAAACACAATACATGATGACAAAAAACATGCTGATGATTTTATATCATCATCATCACCATCTACTCATTTATCTCAAGCTTCTTCCTCAAACCCCAAGTTCAAGGTGGCTTACAAAAATTAAAACAAATGCGGGCTGTCGTCCTGCTAGTGATTTATGAAGATGAAAGTCCAAGTCATTTCCACACTACACTGTTACAGTGCTATTATTCCACTTTCAACATCCTGTGGAATTCTGGGGTTTGTAGTTTACTGAGGCTCTGGCTGAGAATTCTAAATGCCTCTCCCTAAACTGCAAACCCCAGGATTCCATGGGACGTTGAAAATGGAATAATAGCACTGTAACAGTGTAGTGTGAAAATGGCTTGGACTTTCATCTTCATAAGTCACTAGCAGGACGACGGCCCACAAAATTGTTTTAATTTTTGTAAGCCACCTTGAACTTGGGGTTTGAGGAAGAAACTTGAGATAAATGAGTAGATGATGATGATGATATAGCATCATCATCATGTTTTTTGTCATCATGCATTGTGTTTTTTGCCATACAGAAGCAATGGGTGGCAGAGGGACAAATTATACAGAACTTAGAAAGATTGCTTTGGGAGATTCTGGCTTCCCAAATTCCCCACCAGCAGTGGGAATTTTAGTTCAAAAAGAAATCCTTTCTAGCTCTGGAATTGCATGATCATAACAGGAGTGAAACAGTCTGCATGAATTAGTGCTATGTTAAACTTTGGAAATGGGTACTCAAGAGGAGGGGGCTGTATGTACTGTTTCTTCAACTCTGGGGTCATTATTAAAGTGCTAAGCCAGTTCAAAATGATCTAACAGTGCAATTTAAGATTACAGAAGTACTCCCATAAATCACTCCTGTGTCTTAAAACATCAAGTTCTAATCACTCCTGTGTCAAAAACTCTACAAATAACCATGCTGGAGAAAACCCTATTCAGTTAGGAAGACAGTTGCAAAATGAAGTCATGATACATTGGTGGGATCATATGATATACCTGAGCCCTTGCCGTCCTCTTTCTCCATGAGTACTGATGGGGAGCAAAGCTTTCTTAGCTATTTCTTTTCTCCTCTCATTATTATCCTACCTCCACTGCCTTGATTGGATCAGTGACCGGTCCATTTCTTTCGAATCTCATGTCTCTGGAGCCAGATCTGACAGCTCACTGTTTTCTCAATGCATTGTGGTATTGACCCCTGCAAAGCACAGTCTCCACCAGTTCCAGTTTGGCAGGGACAGTTCTGATTAGTCCTTTGCCATCCCATTTTTTCAGCTGCTTGTAAAATGTCCACGTTTCTCTCTTTTATCTCATTTCCCCCTCTTGTCCTTAGCCTACTTCAAATGCTGCAAATAGAGTTCAAAGTGGAAAAAGTGGTTTTCTCTCAATTACCTCTGCACTGGAGTGAAGAGGGGAAGGGTGGAATCGTTCTTCCCAGTAGGCTCAGGCAAAAGCACAGTGCTCCAGCCTCTCCTAGTTTATGTTCTTCTTCAGTAATAAGTTTTTCCATCTGATGTCATTTGGCAATACATGTCACAGTTTTCATCTGTGAAAAGTTGGAGGATCTGAGCAACAGAGGCCATGAGAAGGTGCTGTAGAATCTAGCTCCCAACCTCTGCATGCCATACAAGTATCTGGAGAGTGGGGATTGCCTTCTGCCCTCCCAGGAGAAGGAGAGGGCAAAAAGCATCATGATGATAAACATCATGATGCAGGGGAGCAGTAGACAGAGCAAGTGTGTACAAAATCCAGCTTTCTCCCTCCTTTGACCATTGTTGAGCCTACCTGGTCTCCTTGGAGGATAGTACAGGCTTCAGCTGTTTGCTTTCAGGAAAGTAGGTAGAAATTTTGCTTCTCCTTTGGCTTTTACAGAGGAGAGGTAATTTATAGTGCTAACTCTCCATGGTTCCTTTGGCACAATTGGATTTAAATGGTGATTTAAATAAATTGCCTCAATCATCTTTATTAAACTCATTGGTGAATAGCTGGATTATTTGTTTCAGTTATTCAACTGGCATTTAATTGTCTATAATTGACATTTTTGGTGGTGTGTTTTTTTGGTTTTTGGTTTTGTTTGTTTTTTTTGGTACACTAGTGTGGGAAAAGGGGGTTCTTGGCCAGCTGTCAGTGAGCACACACATGCATTTTTTACTGAAGGGAATTCTCTAGACTTGTCCCTTTATCTCAGGAAGGGGGCAGGAAAGGCAACAACCTTTGGGGCTGGACTTGACTAGCTGTAGGGTTTGGGGCTTGATGAGGAAGTCAGCATCTACAGACATTCTGGGAATAAGCTGGTCAGGCCAAGCTCAATTTATTGGCTTATCTCTGAGGTCTGGGTTGCTCACCCTTGAAATGTGGAAGGGGGAGTAGATAAATTCTTGCTTCAGCATATGCTGCAATACACAATTAAGTATTTAATAAAGAGACTTTTAGCCATACTTTTGTGCATCTGTCTCTTTCTTCTGAGTGGGTGGGCAAGTGTCAAGACACATGTGGCAATGCTTTAAGAAAACATGGAGGAAGATCAGAATATTTGCAAAGGGCACATAATGCTAAAATACCATCCCAGAGACTCCGTTAAATTTGAAAATATTTCTTTGTCATGTGGTAATTGGATTAAAAGAAAGAACGGGATCAGGGAGATGTTTCTGAGTTTTAAACATGAAAATATGTCAAGTAGGAGGCTTAAGTCTGAATCCCACCTCTTTTGTGGACTTTTTTTTTTTAGTCCTGGGCAAGTAAATTGCCAGGTCTTCCCTACTCAGGGAAGTTAGGTTGGACCCATCTCTTTTAAGCTTCCTGCGCTGCATGGCATTCACTGAAACTTCTGTTTTAACTGTTTCAAAATTGTTAGACTGCTTTTAAGAGCATTTTGGTGTGTTTTTAATTTTTTATTTAATTTTTGTATTGCTTTAATTGGTTTTTATTTGTCCATTATATTGGAAACCCTTGTGGCCTAGAAGGCAACACAGAAATACTATAAATAAATGAATAAATAAATAAAATGTAAACTGTCATCCATTTGTTATGCATCATCCAGAAATCTTCCTTAAGTTGGTAATTTTGATCTGGGGCTTTCAACATTTCCCTAGAATTCCTTATTAATATTTGGTCACTGGAAAAATGTTATTTTTCCCTTTCCTTATATAGAACATCTATTATTATAGGGACCACAGTGTGAATATAGAACATATTGTGAATTCCAGTAAATACTGGCACTGTAATTGAGTTACCCTTCTGAGATGTGTGACCATGAAGTCTAGAGGAATGATGCATACAAATCTATTGAATTAAGTCCACAGCAAAATCCAGTGACTACTCTAATATAAAGTTCACTTGTTTTCTGGTAGAAGAAATTGCTTTCTCTCAGTGTTCATTAAATACATCCATATTTAAAGTAATCCTTGGGTGAGCTTAAAGAAAAAGCATTAGATCTAGTGAGACTAGGTTAAAACATCTAAGTGACAACTTTAATCGCACAACATAAATGAAATTTCATATATATATATATATATATATATATATATATACACACATATATATATATATGTATGTATACACACACACACATACATATATATATGTATGTATATATGTGCCTTAATGTAGTTTTTGAAGAAGAAACTTTGCTTTCAAAGATTTCAGGAGAAATTAGCCAATTAAGATGTAGAAGCTTTCTGGCTTTACCAACCTGTGGATACTAAGAGAACAGATTTACCATCTCTATGTATCATAAAATTCTATCCCCGTAACATAAAAGCAGCACAACATTGTTTAACTAGCAAGATCCTCTTCAAAGTGTGTGTGTGTGTCTGTGTGTGTGTGTTGGCTGACTTAGGATCAGATAAGATAGAAAAAAAATCAAAGGCATTTTGCGAATGACCACTGTTGCAAGAAGGAGGTGGTTGACACTTCCAGACAATAACTGTAATGGCCTTACTGAGAAAGACTGCAAGGAATAGAAGGGAAAAAAGGATGTATTTGTTAAAAGAGTCCCTATGTTACATACATATAGGTGTGCAGACATTCACGAACAGGGGTCAGAGATCGTTTTGGAATGAGTGGTTTTGTTATGCTAGGATTTCTAGCTAGCCACAGATGGATTAGCTTGACAATTGGATATCCCTTTTTAAAATGAATACCATTTATGCTCATGAGGGCTGAAAGACTGTGAGAGCACAGCAAAGTGGAGGCCTCTATTTATCCAAAGGTCAAGGATGATTGTAAGCAGGCGGTCCAATTACTCTATCTCCTGCCAACTCAATACAAGGGGAGGAGAATGGAGGAAATAGAAATTTCACTCTAAGGCTGCTAAATGGAGAATTTCAGCTTTTCTTTTGGAAGGAAGAAGAAACAGAGTTCTGAATTGTTCCAAGTCATACAGGGAGGTGACTTTCTGATGCTATATCCAATAAAATGCTAGTAGCAGTGTCTAAGTGTTACTTTCTTCAGTACGGGAGCAGTCAGTTCTTCCTTCCTCCATCATCACTATCTTCACATGGAAAATGTATGGAGGTTCTCCACATGATCAACAACCCTGGGAATCTTGCTCATATGGATAGCAGGAATGGAAGTGGTGAGGTAGACACAACCCTGACTCCTATACTGAACAGAGTAAAGTGAGTAATGCCTGAATAGAGGGTGCCCATTTTAGATCTGAAAAAGAAGGCATGGCTTCAAAAAGGAGGATATATGACAAACTTAATTATTGACAGCACTAATTAAGTTTGTCATATATCCTCCTTTTTGAAGACATGCCTTCTTTTTCAGAACTAAAATGGACATCCTCTAATTTCCCAGACATGTCCTCTTTCTTTCAGAGCTAAAAGTTCTGAGTAGATGGAATTTTAAAATGTTCAGGACTTCTGACAAGGTCCAGACTGGAAGAGGGAGGGAGTTTTGAAGAGGGAGACATGCCTGATTAAAGTGGGGTTAAGGAAGCTCCCAAAGCAGCTAGCCTCAGCCCTATGGAGATTAATGAGTGATTCACCAGCTTCCAGCTGGCCCAGGACCACTGCTGTTGTTGTCATTGCCAGGGCAGCCATCTTTCCTCATCTTGAGGGGAAGGGCCATCAAGATGGCTATGGAGAGGAGAAAAGCTCCCCACTGCTGTTCCTGGGGTGATGTCTGGCTGCAGAGAAGATCTGTCTTGTCTGGACAGACTCAAGCGAGGAGCAGTGGCTCCTCTTGCCCAAAGCATAGAGAGTATTTAAAGTGAGATTTATCGCAGCAACCGATGTTTTGAAGCAGCCAGTCAGTAAACATGCCCTCTTTTTTGCTTTTCAAAATATGGTTTATTGTTGTTGTTGTTGCCATGTGTCTTCAAGTCATTTCCAACTGATGGCAAACCTAAGGTAAACTTATCATGGGGGTTTCTGGGGCTAAAAGTGTGTGACACACCCAAGGTCACCCAGTGGAATTCCATGTCTGAGTGGGGAATTGAACCCTGGCGTCCAAGGTCATATTCCAGCACTCAAACTACTACAACATGGCTTCCCTAATCAATATAAGGATGGGCATGACTAATATTTCCTCACCAGTCATAAGCCATTTCCACACTAGACTGTTATAGCACTATGATTCCACTTTCAGCATCCTATGGAATCCTGGGGTTTGCAGTTTCGGGAGGTGCTGGCTGGCCTCTCCCGAAACTGCAAACCCCAGGATCCCATAGGATGTTGAAAGTGGAATCAGAGCGCTATAACAGCCTAGTGCGGAAATGGTCATAGTTATACAGAGCTAGCATGGTACAGGACTTTGAGAGACCAGGGTTCAAATTCCTGCTCAGTCATAGAAATCCACTAGGTGACCCTGGGCAAGTAATACAGAAGGCAAAGGCAAATCTCCTCAGAGCCCCGTGATAGGGTTGCCATGACTTGCAGTTGAAGGCATAAAACAATCACAGTAACAAACTCATAATTAAGGTCTCATCAACAGCACAAATTGACAGTTATTCCAAATTGATTTAATTATCACCAATTCCCAAAGAATCTCAGAAAGTATACTTTCATGAGGGTCCTGACTAGTTTTTATTGGAAACCTCTACTCAGGGGTGAGGATGTGAGAAGCTGCCAGTTTACATTTTGTTCTATTTCTCAGAACCTCACAAATATTCTTCCCCCATCCAAGTTCTATAGCAGCTCAGGAAATTTCCCCCTCCCATCTCTAGAGGGAAGACAGATAGATGGATTTGTTTGTTTCTGGTATAATGTAGGCATTCTTAATTTCATTTTTAAAAATATTTAGCTGATTAAAATTAATTTTGATTTTAATTACTTTTTTATTGTAGACATTTTTATTAACGTACATTCTGTATACATTTTCCTGTCGATGAAAGCATAATTGTTCCCATTTTTATCATAAACACATTCTTAGTCATACATACTTAGGCATAGGGTTTAAAAAAAAAAAAGTCTGGCACTCAAAATGCTCCTGTAGATAGATCAGATGTATTGGGAGACTATGGTATTAGTAAGGTTTCTTTTATTCCTACTCAACATATATGTGTGCACTGGGGGAATCTTGCATATTCCCGAGCCCCCCACATCACAGTGGCTGTGATCTAGGTTCCCACCTCTTCTGGTACATACTAACATTTTCAGAAGCCCTGGGACCACAGTGTGGATTGAAGCCACAGAATGAGATTATTACTCCATGCAAGATCTACATCAAGGAGATAAAATGTAAATTTACACTTACAGTGTTATGTACAAGTCATAGAATCATAGAATCATAGAAATCTAGAGTTGGAAGAGACCACACAAGCCATTCAGTCCAACCCCCTGCCATGCAGGAACACCTTCAAAGCAATCCCGACAGATGGCCATCAAGCCTCTGCTTAAAAACCTCCAAGGAAGGAGGCTCCACTACAGTCCGAGGCAGCATATTCCACTGCCGGACAGCCCTGACTGTCAGGAAGTTCTTCCTGAGGTTCAGGTGGAATCTCCTTTCCCGCAGCTTGAATCCATTGCTCCTTGGCCTGGTCTCTGGAGCAGCAGAAAACAAGCCCTCTCCTTCCTCTACGTGGCATCCCTTCAAATATTTAAACATGGCTATCATGTCCCGTCTTAACCTTCTCTTCTGCAGACTAAACATACCCAGCTCTCTAAGTCTATCCTCATAGGGCATGGCTTCCAGGCCTCTCACCATTTTGGTCGCCCTCCTCTGGATTGCTCCAGCTTGTCAATATCCTCCTTGAATTGGGGTGCCCAGAACTGGACACAGTATTCAAGATGGGGTCTAACCAAAGCAGAGTAGAGTGGTACCAGTACCTCCCTCGATCTAGACACCATACTCCTATTGATGCAGCCGAGAATTGCATTGGCTTTCTTGGCTGCCGCATCACACTGCTGACTCATGTTCAGCTTGTGGTCTGTGAAGACTCCTAGATCCCTTTCACACATACTGCTATCCAGCCACGTGTCCCTCATCCTATATTTCTGTATTCCATTTTTTCTACCTAAGTGTAGGACCTTACACTTCTCTCTGTTGAATTTCATTTTGTTCGTCTTGGCCCAGCTCGCCAATCTATCCAGGTCATTTTGAATTTTGATCCTGTCCTCTGGCGTATTAGCAACCCCTCCCAATTTGGTGTCATCTGCAAATTTGATGAGCATGCCCTCTATTCCTTCATCCAAGTCATTGATAAAAATGTTGAACAGCACTGGGCCCAGGACAGAACCCTGTGGCACTCCACTTATCACTTCTCTCCAGGATGAAAAGCAGCCATTCGTGATCATCCTTTGGGTTTGGTCGGTCAACCAATTACAAATCCGACTAACAGTAGCCCTGTCCAGCCCACATTTTACTAGCTTCTTTGCAAGAATGTCATGGGGAACTCTGTCGAAGGCCTTACTGAAATCGAGGTATGCTACATCCACAGCATTCCCTTCATCTATCAAGCTAGTAACTCTATCATAAAAAGAGATAAGATTAGTCTGGCATGACTTATTTTTGAGAAATCCATGTTGACTTCTCGTGATTACCGCGTTGCTTTCTAAATGATTAGAAACTGACTGCTTAATGATCTGCTCCAGGATCTTTCCGGGTACTGATGTCAGGCTGACTGGGCGATAATTATTTGGGTCCTCTTTTTTTTCCTTCTTGAAAATGGGGATAACATTTGCTCTCTTCCAGTCTGCTGGAACTTCTCCTGTCCTCCAAGATTTCTCAAAGATTATAGCAAGCGGTTCCGAAATGACCTCTGCCAGCTCTTTTAATATCCTAGGATGCAATTCATCTGGCCCTGGAGACTTGAATTCATCCAATGTGGCCAGGTATTCCTGTACCACCTCTCTACCTATTATGTGCTGCATTTCCTCTGCTTCCTTCCCTGCTCCCCAACTGTCAGGTTGAGTGCTTGTATCCTTCTGCGAAAAAACTGAGGCAAAGAAGGTGTTAAGTAGTTCTGCCTTTTCTCTTCCCCCTGTGAGTAATTCGCCATCTTCTCTGCGCAGTGACCCTACTGTCTCCTTCTTTTTCCTTTTGCTCGGACATATTTAAAAAAACCCTTTTTATTGTTCTTAATGTCTCTGGCCAGCCTAAGTTCATTCTGTACTTTAGCCTTTCTGACTTCCTTCCTACATCTCCTGGCTACTTGCTTAAATTCTTCTTTGGTGGTTTCTCCCTTCTTCCATTTCCTATATATGTTTCTCTTAACACTTAGCTCAGCTGAGAGTTCTTTAGTCAACCATTCTGGTTTCTTCAGATGCCTTTCATTTTTCCTCCTTATTGGCACAGTTTTAGATTGTGCCTTCAGTATCTTCTTTTTAAGGAACTCCCATGCCTCCTGAACTCCTTTCCCTTTCACTATTCCTGACCACGGAATTCCAGCCAGCAGCTCCCTAAGTTTACAGAAGTCCGCTTTTTTAAAATCTAAGATGAATGTCTGGCTACACATATCTTCTCCTCCCCACTGAATGCCAGACTCCAACAGGGCATGGTCACTCCCCCCTAAAGATCCAACCATATTGCAAAACTGCAGAAATGTAAAAAAAAAAAAAAAAAAAGTGAAATGCTTGATCGCAATATGCAATGTATATCTCCATATATTCACCAAAATACAGAATATCACACTGGATAAAAATGTCCAGTCTCTTCTCTACAAGAACTTACACATGTGTAAGTCACTAGGAGAATGCCAGCCTGTAATCAAAAGTGGGAATAAACCATGAGCATTTTATGAAAATTAGATTATTTTGGAAACTATAAACGTAGAGTTCCACCATAAATACAGTTCATCCTGTACTTGCAATTGGTCCGTTCTACATTCACACATGCCTACATTGTTACCCTGACTTCTGGGGGTCCCTTGGGGGACACCATGATTCATTCCAAAAATGCAAAGATTGGGGAAATTAGTGGAGCACTGGCTATAGCAAAATGAGCAGTAGGGTAGTTCAGCTGGATCATGTACCCAATTTTTATGGAGTCAGACCAAGCAAAAAGTCAGACAATTGTACCAATAACTGGATTTTATTAATAAATGTGTTCTCACGCATCCATGCACTCACTCACTCATGCACAAAAGGGCTATTGTGATAGGAAAGAGGTGAAAGTTGATAGGGGATTCGGTGGAGCGGCTGTAAAGGCAGTGATACTGCACCTATCCTGAAGTCTTCAGTCTGGGAAGCAGCGAGAAAGATGGAACTCAGTGATGAGAAGCAGCTGAGGGGATCACTCGACTAACAGAGTGCTGGTCTTCTAGCGTGGTGAGGAGTTCACCAAAGAGACCCTTAAAAACTGGGAGTACTTATAGGGCAGAACATACCTCAAGGGCAGGCCCTTTCCCGGAAAGAACAATGGCCAAAATAAAGGGAGAAATACCACACAATAGCAACTCGGTAGTTTGCATGATTGGTTTATGCAGATGGACCTTGCAGTGTCAGGAACCGAATTCACACACACAAATATAACAAGCAAATACAATATTTATTAGGAGTGTGATACATAGTACAGGACTTCAGTGAGCGAACTGGAGGCAATTAGCAAAATCCAAAACATTAAAAGCAAAGAGTTCCTCATCCCACCTGCAAGAGACCTTGGAGTTCTGGTTTAGCCTGGCAGCGCTTATCACTACATTCCTAGCTTTGTTTATCTAACGGTCTCTGATTCTCATACCTTGTTACAAGCAAGCTGCTAATTAACTCCTACTACATGTCCGATAAGTAAGATATGGAGGGCTACCCGACATGCAGTGTAGGGTTTACTAACATTGGAGTTGCTCAACCTGGGGAAAACCCGATAATCCCTTCAAGTTGGCTACTTGTGGCTGAGGACCCTTTGTCTGTGCTGACGTGTCTAGCCTGAGGTCTCCTAGGGGAACATGACTGGGGATTTTCCTGGCCTGACCTATTTTCAGTCGTTCAACCTCTGTCTACATACCCAGTCAGGCAACCTCTCTGGCATGGCGGGCATATTTGATATCAAATTTATATTCCCTGGGATGGGGTCTGTCATTGGGGTAACAACATAGCACCATGAAAGCCAAGATCTTTCCATGCCAGATTTGAAATCCCCCATTTCCTTTACAAAACAATTGTATGAGATCAATCAGAATGCTATTTCAGTTCATTCTTTTATGATAATTGATTCAAATTCACTACAGTTTAATGTAGGAGAAACCAAAACTGTCAGATTTGTCTTTTCCTAACTCTGAAATGCAGATGAAAACTGAAAATACTTCAGGAATGAAAAATAATTTATGATTCCAACAATTAAACCTTTCAAAATCAAGTGACTAAAGTCATACCAAAAATGTCACCTTGGCTGGAATTCTGTTGGGATCATATACATGCATAAGTTCCCTTACACATGTGGATGCATTTTTGTGGCCATTGCACAGTGGATATATTCTGTTCATGCTTGCATAAGTTGATCTTTGTAAATATTATTATTATTTTATTATTTTACACAAAGAATACAGACCAGTTTCTCTTCAAGCTAAGGCTCTCTCTCAACCCAGAGTTCTTGGCTTGGTTTCTCAATTTTGCACCTGCTTTTTTTCTTAAAAAAAAAAAAAATGGAATGAAGTAAATTAAAAAGTCAGCTCAGTGTTACAACAGACTATCCATTTTCCATTTAAATACTCCAAGCCTCATAGGATGTAGCAGTGATTTGTTAAGGATTGATGATCATTAAATGTCACATATGCCTTTCTGTCTGATCATATAATGTTTGGTGATGTGTATTTTTTAAAAGAAAACATTAGACATATTTCAGTATCTTCTGAAAACTACGCATTTCTTTGCCAATGCACCCTACCTTTGGAATGCTCTCCACTTGGAGGCCCAGAGACATTGATATGGTCCCACTTTTATAACAACCTAAAACATGATTTTAACCAAAACTTTTGGGGCCCAACAATCACAGCGTGATTGATCATGAACTTCCATTTCAGAGTATATTCTCTCCTTTTTTCATTTTTTTCTAAATTGTTTTAAACAATTCTAAATGATTTTAAACTATTTAAATTTTTGTCTTATATTGTTCTATGTTATCATGTCTTTACCGCCTGGACTTCTTCCTAAGTTATTTGGCCAAAGGAAAGGATATAATTCTATTATAACAAAGAGAAGAACATCTACATGTCTGTGCCACCCACAACTCATTGGGATGTTATGCTGGTTTCTTCACAATTTGACAGAACATTTTTGGTTGTGGTCCAAATAGAAGTACCAAGTTTCAAACTGAAATGGGAGCATGTCTTATAATTCATTGGAGAATTATTTGACACATTGCCCTTTCAGTGGGATTTTTTTTAAAGGGCTAGAAAACAGAAGAAGGCTTTCTGAGCCTCTGCCACTGACATTCCAAAGGCAAGAGGGGAAAACAGGAATGCAAGAGAGGACAAAGGCACTGTTTCTAATGTTCCTGAAGACAAAGGATCAGGGGAATATTAAATATAGATCTTGACATTGCCAGGTTTACTTGAAAACAGCAAAGGGTTGAGGGACTCCTCCTAAGTTTCTTGAGAGAGGAGAAAAGACAGAGGAACAGGAAAAATTCTGGGTTCAAATACCCACCTATCAGAGTGATCATGCGCTTACACTGATGGCTGCAGTGTTCTTCTGTTAGTTCACCATTTTTAACAGTTAGCCTCTGGGGCCTGCTGGTTTACACTGAGGCCCTTTTCGCACGTTACCCATTTGCACGGCTGGGGGGGGCGTCTCATGCAAAAAGCCTCAGCAGGAACACTGCCGCTTCCCTGCTGCTTCGTCCCGCAGCTCGCTTCCTGGTCGCACGACTGTTGCGCTAGCACTCCGTCCCTTCCTTTCTTCCACAGCGCAGCCTGGGAGCTGTAGGTTGCGCTGGGGGAGGAAGTGCGACTGACCCGGCTTGTCTGACGCACTTCATGGCAGGTAAGTGCGCGAAGGCCCTGGGAGCATTGCGCGACCGCGCAGTATTTTCGGCTCCCAGCCAAAAATAAAAAAAATTCGTGCGCAGCCCGCTTTAGGCTCGTGAGCACCACATGAATAGGAGTGTATCGTACAGACCAACACTCCCATTCACACGATGCTCAAGGGGCCCTCTCACAACAGAAACTGCATGCGAAAAGGGCCTGAATCTTACTTGAGTCTTAACTTTGGATTTCATCATGCAGCAATTTCAGTTATCTCTCCTTACTATCTTTGATGCCTAGAATCCCAGCAGTCCTGTGGACTTCTACTCTGAAAGAGGATCAATGAAATTTCAAGGTTCATTAGCAATTTAGACCTTTGGAATGACATCTATTTATAGATTAATCTTCCTGATATTAACGACAGACTCTACAGTTTTCCAAAATGTATTTTGTGCCATTTCTGGGCTTTTCCTGTTTCAAATTTCACATTCCTATTTCTTTTAGGAGCAAGTCTTTGTTCATATAAATGGAATCTGGAAATTAAGGAGACTTTGCGGTGCAAACAGTAGAGAGAGAGAGAGAGACAGACAGACAAACAGAGACCATTTCCTCACTACACTGTTACAATGTTATTAACATCCTGTGGAATTCTCAGGTTTGTAGTTTACTGAGGCCAAAGATCTCCCTTGCTGAGAAATGCCCCTCCCTAAACTACAAACCCCAGAATTCCATAGGATGTTGAAAGTGGAATAATAGCACCATAACAGTGCAGTGAGGAAATGGCCTGACAGACAGAATGAGTGACAATAAGCATATAACTATTTTGGATGTGTTCTCCTGTTTTTTAATGTTTTGAAATGAACTCTGCCATGGTAGCCTGGATCTCTGTTTGGATCAGTTAAAAAAAATAACTTGTAATCTACAAAAGCTTATGTCTGTGATCCCCCTAATTTGAATACTTATGAATCTATGCTCTAGGTGTGTGTGTTCTTTCATCTACGCTCGGCATACTGTGTTCTCAGTAAAATTCATGTGCGTGCTATTTTCTGCCCTGCTCAGTAAAAAGTTGGAAAGAGTGCAGCTGTATAAAGCAGTGGCTAGCAGATTTTTTTATGGGTGAAATTTATGGAGTAATGTATCTACTTTTAGCATGACTATTGTTAAACCTGGGGATCAAGCAAAGTGACACCAAGTATATTGCTTTATCAATTGGATTTGTTCGAGTGAAAAATGCTGATTATGCCATGACTATCCCCTGGGTGCAGACACGCTGCTTTGCTACTTGAACGGTCGATACATAAAAGTCAAATTCATTATAATTTGTAGCTTTTTTTTCTCGAAGAAGAACACAGTTCTCAGTACATCAATATCAACTCTTAAATCCACATAGGATAGAGAAGGTACAGCACCGTAATTCAATCTCTTTACACTTAATACGGTCAGGAAGGGAGAATGAAAACAGCCTCTTGTAAAATGATGGGGAAACCAGGATGCAATCATTCTGATGGAGCTGTGCAAAGGAGTCATTTTACACCATTTGTTACCAGGGCAACAAATATAGAGAGTCCCATACATCTAACAGGTGACATTTTAGCTAAGAAATTGCTTCTTTGGTATTTTTTCCCCCTGTCTATGAAAAACAATGTTACCAGCATTTTCACTTGTCATGTGCTATAGGGCAACATATTCCTGCTGACAGGCCTATAATGGAAAAATAGAGCAGTTAAACAGTATTACAGTCTAACTTTTAAGATACATGCTAATCTGGTTTTTAAAGAAAGACTTTAGACATTTTCAAACACCCTGGAGACTCAAGTGACTGGAAATTCACATGTGGGTGTGTTTGGATGTGCCGACAGATGCATTTAGTTGCAATTTAGCCTCCGTTCTTTTTGATTTTGCTCCAGCCTCCTCAATTCTTTTGTAAATAAACACATCACAGTGCCCATGCTCCACTGATTGACACATGGGAACTGATATAACAGATATTGGAAAAGTCATGCAGACATTTTGGCTCAAATGATAAAATCAAAGCAATACCTGCCCTTTATTCAAATGTTTGGAATATACTTAGACCATACATACAGGTGGCTTATTTTATGAGGAGATGATATATCTTTTTTTCAGTTTAAGCATCAAAGATTAATATCTAGCTCTTCTTGAAAATATATCAGTTTTGCTTTCTCTCACATTTGGATTTTTGAGCTTCCCAAATTTGGGTCTGTTTTTCACAAGTGAACTGAAACAAAAATTTTCCCCTGTGTGGAGACAGAATGAGATTCAGTCCCAGACTTTTAAGAGCTTTGATATTTGTTTTTAAAAATCCCTTAGATTTTACAGATTTTGTAAATTCTTATTAAACTCAAATGAAATTCTCATCCCTTCCTGCTTTCCACAGATAAATCACAATAGCTGGCTAAGGACACATGGGTGTGAGTGGGTGCGTGAATGAAATAAGGCAAGACTGGAACTCATTTCTAATAGTAGCACCAGCTATTATTCCTGTTAGTTTTAAATTTTCATACTGAATTCCACAGCTGTACATTGACCACCACCGTACATTGAGTGTGAATATCCAGTCTTTTAAATTAGCTTGGATAAAGGGGGTTGGTGGGTGAGAATAGCCTGGAATTATATCCTCTATGTGAGCATCTGATTGTGAAACAAATGTAATTGCCATATGCTTCAGAGATGCATCACACACACACACACACACACACATATACAGTAGAGTCCTGGTTATCCGACCTAAACCGGCGGGCACAGGGTCAGATAACTGAAATGTCGGATGACACGGAGACCTGTGGCAGCCGCCATTTGGGGGGGGTGTCGGGGCGGGCCTGGGGGCATGTCAGGGTTTGTCTGGGGGTGCAGAAATGCCTGCAGCCACGCCCCCAGGCAGCTGCAACGTCGGTTAATCCGGAGCGTTGGATAACCGCAGGTCGGATAACTGGGACTCTACTGTATATATATACCATATAAAAGTGGAAGTTTGTTTGTGAGTTTGTCTCTTTGTCTGTGTCAAGCAGGAGAAGACCTCATATGATTGGCTGTCTGTGAAGATTCTATGGAATCCTGGGGTTGGCAGTTCAGGGAGGGGCCTTTAGAATTCTCAGCCAGAGAGCTCTTGGGCCTGGCTGGTTGCTATGAGACAACGCCTAGCTGCCAGAAGGAGGAGGACAGTGTATTCCCTCAGAAACCCAACCTCTGTATATTAACAACTCTGAATACAGATTGGATTGGGGACTTTGGGAAAAAATTACAGGTACTGGACAAGGCAGTTTGAGGAATTATAGACACAGGATCTCAAATCTGTGTATTTCAACCACATCTAATTCCTATAGTAAGGTAAAGTAATTCCTAAGATATTTCTAACAAGTATCACCTATGAGAAAATAAAATCATGGGCAACACCAGGTAAATATGCTAGTATATATTGCACATGTTTATGAGGGTGGGGAGGGCTACTGGTATGAATTCTGCAGTTTATGGGTGAAATCCAAGGCTTATATAAAATAATGCCACTTCTCTGCTGATAAATAAAACGAGAAAACTCTCCTTGCCATGTTTCTGTCCATACAGAGTTGTAAAAGATGGACACATTAAGTAGTAAGTGGATAGACAGGTAGCAAGTATAGTGGTTAGAGTGTTACAAAGAGACCTGGTAAATTCAAGTTTCCCTTCAAAGAAGAAAAAGGTGACTTTCTTGCAAAGAGAAAGAAATTGTAGAAAGTAAATTGCATGATAGGCAGGAAATGAAAGAACATTTTGCTACAACTTAGAGCAACAATAGAAACAGCACATATAATATTGAGGCTGAGAGGGAGCTTCTGTCTTTAGGCAATATTGAAAACCATCAGTATTAGTTACTGAACATGATGTGTCTGGAAATGCCATGGTCATGATATGAAGTATTAGAGAAAAGGTGGCCCAATACAATTTCAAAGACAAAAGGAGCCATCTACTTCAGAAGCAAAGTAAACAGGTGGAATTAAACTGAAATATGGGAACAAATAAAGTTCAAGGTGAATTCAGTATACAGAGGGAAAATAAAGGGACTAAGTGGTACATTAGACACCACCAACTTCCAGCTATGAAGAATGGAAAGCATTTTGAAGCATGCTTTCCTGAAAGTCCAGCTGGGGAACCTCTCTCTCTGTTTTTCTCTTTATGAACTGTAGACATATTTCAGTGAATGATTTGTCTGAAATAATACCTTCCCTTCATTGCTAAACAGACTATGCAAAGGCAACCCTACTCAACCTTTACTTAAGTGCAGGGTGCATTATATAAAGAGAGTTGAGACATCAAATGAAAGGACATATTAAACTGAGCAGTTTCCACTCACAGATGTTGACACACTGTTCTTAGGGCAGTTTCACACAAGATACAGCAACAAAGTGGGATTATCTATAGTGTGTATCATCGAAAGAGTCTGCTGTGGAATTGTGGCCATTTTGAGCTGGAAGCACAGCTGTATGTCAGTCATGTTCATCTTTTATACTTTTCAACTTATGGCTTTGACGTAGTGGTGACACTATGGATGAAAGATACTATAAGGTTTGTTCATCAAGAGCCCTTCTCAGATCTTGGAAACTCAGTGCCATGGCTTCCTGTTGAGTCTACATGAAGATTTTTTAATTGTCCTCCTACAAAATCTTTGGTGTATGCTTGGGAGACATAATAGTTTGGATCCAGTCGTAGTGATACTTAGAGAAGACCCACTACAATTGTAGGGAAATTCTGGCATTCTCTCCCCCCCCTCCCCATTCAAATGAGGCTTAGTGAGCATAAAGCAATGGTGGAGCTTGGAGTGTGTGGAAAGGGGGTGGGAGGAGGGCATGGCTACAGCACGAGGAGTATGGCCATTGTGCGTGGTGGCATGGCTGCAGTGTGTGGGGGTGTGGCCAGGGTGTGCAGAGGTGTAGCTATGGGCTTGGACACCTCCCAAAACATTGCCACCCAGGATGAACTGCCCTCCCCAACTGGCATAGCGTTTCTTTTTCCTTTGCGTGTCAAAGCCTTCTGCCTTTTCACCTAAAGCCTTACTCTTGCTCTTTGTGTTATTTAAATGCATGGATATGGTATCTAGGGAAACAGACCATGTGACCCAGGATAGACCCTGGGGTCATTTGCCTTACATAAAAGACCACACTTCTCAGACCTCTCTCTCTCTTTGCCATTTTTGCTTCTCCTTCCTCTGTCTATGCTTTGCCTCTCCACCAAGAAGATGGTAAGTTAAGAATAAAGCTACTACCTTACCTAATATTTTTTGTTAGCTAGTTAGGATCTAGGCTCTCCAATGAATATGTAATTGTAAAATTCATTAGTAAACTTTCCATAAGTTTGTAACCAGAAACTGCCTGCCTTGTTTTGCCTTCTAAGTCAGTCTCAGTTCAGAGAAGCCACACAGAGATTGGGACATCCTTTTTCTGTTACTCTGCTAAAAGATGGCTGATTCCTAACAGTTTTAGCTTTCATAGAATTTCCCCCAAAGGGATAACATCCTGGGAAGCTCTAACTCCCAACAAAAATCACTCAGGCAAGTGAAGTCCCCATTAACTTCATTGCTATTGATTTCAGTAGGTTTGCTCCAGTCCCCATTAACTTCATTGCTATTGATTTCAATAGGTTTGCTCCAAGCATGACTAAGTCTGGATCTAACCCAATGTCTTTTTTTTTATTCTTTTGTATTTTTGTGATAATAATGGCTTGGATCAAACAGAGCACTTAGTAGGCAGAGCACTTACTAGGCATTTCTTTTCTTGCAAGGTCAGGGTTGCTAGGGTACCACTGATCCCAATCTTCAGCAGTTGCAGTTCCAAACACATATTCCCTCTCCAGTCCTGTTTTCAAAGCAGTGAATCACAGTTCAAAAAAAGAAGTGGACATAGTTGCCAATTATGTCAGCACTTCATTGCTCCTCTGTGTCTACCACATAAGAATGAAGTGTGATCCCATCCCCACATCCAGCACTGAAATACAACTGTTTGTCCTTCTTCAATTAACCTTCACTGGGCTAATTTTTTTTGCGGGGGGAGTAACTATTGTGGCCTTAGTTATACTGCTCTTCTGTCTCCCTGTGGAGAACCATTCTCCCCTATTTCCATCCTTTAGGATAATGCTATATAATTTAATCGTCTCTTGGGAAGAATGACAAATCCTACAAGCCAAGCCTCTTCCATTCTCTGAAGACTTCTATTATTCTGGACTGTCTGTGTGATACAGCCGAATCTCTAATGGCTGTCCTATTTGCCTACACAGGGACTGCACCATTATTACTTAACTCTGCATGTTGAAAAGTGGCCCAGGATACATCACCAAGAATACAAAAGATGCTAGATAAAACTAAAATGTATTGTTCAATGGAAGGACTTGCACAATAAAGCACTTTTCTCAGGGATTACACTTTTTCCCCCTACTGGTGCACAATAAGCAAAGCCCATGTTACAATAAAATGATTTCTATTACATTCACACTGAGCCCAAACTTATCTGTAGAAAGGTTTGGGCCATTTTGTGCTATATCTGCTGATGTACAAATGCTGAAGGCAGAAAGCCGCTAAAATGGGCAATTTAAAGAGAGTAAGTGATGTCTCTGGGCAGGGAGATGCATCTTGTACGCCAGTGTTATACAAGCCCTTGTTTCACACAAATGAAGAAAGAGATTTGCCTTTGTGTGTAATTCTACTGAAATGAATGAAAATAATAAATCAGCTGAAGGAGGATTCAGGTACACTTGCTATAAAGCCAGCCATTTATATTCATCCTATATTGTTCCATAGAGAAGAATTCAACAAGTAAGTAGATCCTGAGTGTAGTTATGGACTTGAATTTTTCTGGGTGCTTTTTCATGCATAAATTGTGATTATAGTCTTTCACTGATATGAGGCAATCATTCACAAAAAGAACATGCCATTCTTCCATAGGCAGCTTCTAACAGTAGCAGCCCAATCAGTCCTTCTCTTGCAATAGTTTTATTATTGGCCCCAACTGGACCAAGAAAGAGGAGACAGGTGTTCCTTTCCTCTATCAAACATAAAGGGGGTGTTACTGTAGTTTCTAGTCTGGGCCTGTGGTCTATTAGATATCATTTGATATCAAGAAATTGGTCATCCCAAACCTTTCCTCTCCGCGTGCTTGTGAGGCCCTCGGACAAGCACGTACACGGGCACAGCCGAAAATAGCTGAATAATACAAAATAAATCCAGGCAGGCCAGTAATTGCTGGACTACAGCTTCAGGAGACCTCCAGGCAAGTACACTTTAAAAACCACATTATGTATGCATGCAGCGTACAAAAGATCCCCTGCCCCGAGCAGGCAGCTTGATGAGCCGAATATCCAACCGTCAAGCACTCCTTGGCCCTTTCTGCACTGAGGCTTCTAGCGCAAGCGGGGGAGGCCGGCAAGCGCAAGAAGGCTCGTCCGGGAGGCTGCCGCTTCCCCCCTCCTTCCTTCCGCAGGCGAACGAACCAGCGGGGAAGCGGCACCGAAGGAGGCTTGTCGCGCAAACCGCCCTCCCCCCCATGCGAAGCAGGAGACCTCGCGCCAGATTCCCCCCGCGCGCGCGCGCGCGCGAAGCAGGCGGCGTCACGCCGGATTCCTCCCCCCGCGCGCCGGATTCCTCCCCCCCGCGCGCGCGCCGGATTCCTCCCCCCGCGCGTGCGAAGCGGGCGATGTCGTGTCCCCCCCGCGCGCGCGCGCGCGCGCAAAGCAGGCGGCGCATCCGTCGCGCTACCTCCCCACCCCGCTCCTTCCTTCCGCAGGGGCGGAGGGAAGGAAGCACGACCCGGCCGGCTCCCAGAGGCTCCGCACGAAAGGTAAGTGTGGGTGGGCTCCGGGAGCGTTGCGCGAGCGCGGGGTGATTTTCGCTTGTACGCGAAAATCAAAAAACCCGCGCTCGCACCGCTTCAGCCCCGTGAGCCGGGCGGAAGTGGGAGTGCGTCGTGTGGAGCGACGCTCCCACTTCCGCGAGGCTCACGGGGCTATCGCGCGCGCAAAGGCCCGTGCGAAAAGGGCCCTTGTTTGCATACTGTCTGCGCTATTGACAACTCTGTCATAATTCAATCATGCTAAATACTGACCTTTCGGAGGCTTTGTCTCCAGCCCGAAACCCATTGTTTTCCCCAGGAATGGACTAGCCTACAGGAACATTTACCCCTATAAGACCCCCTGATTTTGAGCGCTGCTTCAGATCGCTCCTGGCTTCTATCCCACCTTGCTGCCACTCCGTTTGCCGAGCCTTCCCCTCAGCTTCCATGTGCTGAGAACCTCTGCTCCAACTGACTTTTCTTCTGACTACCTGGGCTACAGGATCAGGTGTAGTATTTCCTCTGAAAAATCCCTCTTAAAATCCCCTATCAAACTCCTACTTTTCTTTCACTAGGTCCGTGTGAATGATTGTATACATACTTATTGACTGTACTTCAAAATAAACAATAGTATTTACTTCTGCTTGATTATTGACTCGGGCTGACCCCGTAAACATTGGGTTCAAGATCTCGCTAGGTTGCCCTGCCTCTTGCATTGCTATAGCTTGTGCTCTTGCTAATTCCCATTCCTCAGTAATTGGAGCACATTGAGGTGTCCCTCACGGGACCCCAGAAATCAGGGTAACAGGGGGCTGCATCCAGCTCTACCCATAGTATCAGTAGTGGAGGTCAGACAAACTGAGTGGCAGAACTGGACCAGTGAGACTACTCATTTGTTGAAGTCTGATTCAAAAATTTGAAATATTATTTTTGGACTGCATGACTCATAATCTCCCAGCAAAAATGGGAGCAGTAGTCCAAAAAGTAACTTTTCCAAGCTCTAAATTTCCTAGAGTGCCTTGGTAGGGGACATGATCTCTAAACTGGTTTTCTGCTTCCATGTCTTAGTGGGCATGTGGGTCCTATTAGATATATAATGACTGTAATCCTGTTGGTGTCATATACCAGGACTGTAACTAGGGGGAACAAAATGTGGACATTGCCCCCCCAAATGATTTTTTTTTTTCAGTCTCCAAATTTCTAGCACTGCAGAGAGTAAGACACTGAAAATTGTTCACACCTCAAACTTCCTGTGTTCACATCCCCTGGGAATTTTGCTTGTCCCTCTCTCTACCCTGATGCCTAAACTTAATTTCTAAAGGTGCAACTGAATTTTTATGCAATGCTAGAAATTTGAGGGGTGAAGGAAAATTTATTTTTTCAGAATTCTTATATGGGAGGAAAATGTCGTCAAACCCTCCCCACTCGTGGCATACACATGTGTACACATGGTTTTTAAAAAGTCATCACACAGGGAAGTAATTGCTGTCTCCTCACACAATATCAATCCTGGGAACACTGTCACAGCTGTTTACTGACTGGAGAGGGAGAGAAGAGAAGACAAGGAGGCAGCACTTGCATTGGCTTCAGTTTTGCAGCTGGGTGGAGAAGAATAACATTGCTCTGCTGGATCTCCAGAAATTCTTCTTCCTCATTCCTCTTTCCCTGGCTACAGATAATTGCCTGACCACTCATTTCCCCCTTCCCCAGGCAGTAAATGGTTGTGACAGTGTTCCATGCCCTCCAACATGTCACAGATGAAAACTGGGACAAGGTTGAGGAAGCAATATCAGATTATAGTCACACTGGAAAAAGTTATTAGTGAGGAAAGGAGTGGCTAAAGCAGTTAGTTTGTGCCTGAGCCTCCTGGGAAGGGTAAGATTCTGCCTCTCCTCTCTGCTGACTTAATTGAGTGCAAACTACTTTTGCACTTTGAACTCAGCTTGCAGCAACAGAAGTAATCTGAGGACAAAGGGGGAAAGTAGGAGGAAGAGAAAGACACTGGGGCATTAAAGTAGCTGAAAAAGTGGCATTCCAGAGGATTAACTGGGACTGTCTTTGCCAAATTGGGATAGTTGGAGGCTATGGCATCTCCAGGATTGATAGCTTCTGAGGTAGGGGTGGTGGATATCGGAAGCAAAGAGGCATCAACATTTATAAGGTGATTAGTGAGAGAGAGAACTCTAGACTGCCCTATTGTTTCATCTCTCTGGTTCTTTGTAAAGCCTATGTAGCTAAGCTTTTGTTTTGCTTTCTTATTGCCTGTAGAGGTCACTTCCTCCTTTTCCCAAGAAGTTAGTCCATTATCTCCCTATCCCTGGGAATGGAGCATCCATGAGGCTTCAGCCTCATAATGGTTTACATCCATAGATGAGAGCTAGCTTTTGGGGGCTTTTATATTGAATTGTAGGTAATCTTCCTTTGCCTGTCTTTCCTATCTCAAGATGCATTTCTTGAAACAATAAATGCAAGTTTCCTATTATTTTTTAACCCTACAAGGCCATCCTGAGTACTTTCTCTATTTCTACCACAAGCTCATATTGTACTAGTTTCTTTATACTCTGTTTGATATTGATACCAAATATTTCCATAGTGGAAATATGTATATTTGAGCACGTGGAAATTAGAAAACTCTTATCCTGAAAAAAAAGTATTATTTGATAATTAATAAGAGGATGGGGAAGGATGAGAATTTTCACAGCTCACAAAGTTTATCAGCATTGTTAATGTGTGAGACAATGAATGCATGCCAAGCTAAATCTTGACTCAATGTGAAGAGAATCAGGAATAGTGACTCATGTATTCATGTGCTCCCCCCTCTCCCATCACAGCTGTATGTAGGCTCCACTTCCATTTTAGATTAGCCTAAGGCTACATATCAACTTCATTATTTATTTTTCCTTATTTAATACCAAGCATGGGGAAGGAGTATGATGTATATAGGAAATGCAGCTCATGTGGAGAGGATGCTACATTCTTCCCTTCCTAACTTGAATGGTACACTTTCTCTAACACAGAGAAAGAGCTAGAAAGCTTAGGAAATGCTTAGGGTGAGCAAAGTGAGGCCCATAGGCTGTATGTGCCCCCCAAGAACCCCAGAGTAGTAAAAAAAATGCAGCTTGTGCCTTCAAATGCCCTCTAGGGGGCCTCCATGCATTTAATTCCCAGAAAGATTCTCCCTACATTTACACACAGATGCAGGTGCACTTGTAATTTGGAAAGGAAATGCTATGGATATATGGATCTGTGTGCATAACTAGTAGAAGCTGCTGTAGGTTGAAGAATATTTCCCACAGGATGTTGTGTAAGAGGAGGCTATGTCCTATCCACTTCTTAGGCTCTTTTCACATGGCATTTTCCATGCGAAAGGGCGCCTGGAGCGTCATGTGATTGTGAGGAGCAATCTGCATGATGCACTCACAATCGCATGATGCTCCAGGGACCAGCAGGCACCTATTGTGCACCTTTTCATTTTCAGCTTGAAGCCAAAAATGGTGCACAATCGTGCATTGCTCCTGGGCCCTGCGTGCACTTACCTTGTGTGCAGAGCCTCTGGAGCCATGCCGGTCACGCTTCCTGCCCCAGCACAGCCTGGGAAACTCCCAGGCTGCACTGCAGAAGGAAGAGGCAGGGCTCTTGCGCAAGTAGGCAGCTCATGCAGAGCTGAAGCAGCAGGGACACGAGATTCTCTCACTGGAGGCTGCTCGCACGATCCCAGCACCCCAGCACCGGATAAAGGTAAGTTGTGGAAAGGGCCCTAGCCAGGTATAATCAGAGTTCCAACTCACACAGAAAGTATTTTTGAATAACAGAAGATTTCTTTACTTCTTACACATAGAAAGGTGGTAGGGATGATGATAGAGGAGGTGGAGCTAAGGCAGTCCACTCCATAAGTGATTATATGAGCTTGGTGTTCCACGAAGTAGCATTATCAAGTTCTGTCAAAGAAGACACTAAGAACAAGATGTTGTTTCAAGAGGTGAAAGCTTTCAGAAGCTTAAATTCAGTTGTTAGTCCTAACTGAAGTTTAGCTATCAAATCAATAAGATTTACATAATTGTTGACTTACCATTGATCAATTGGATCAGTGAATCAGTAGGTCTACTCCTGTTGGGAGTACCAATAGGATTTAGGCCAGAATAACTTCCACTTCTCTTGTTGTTATATGCCTTCGAGTTGACTGAGACCAAAAGCAACCCTATCCTAGAGTTTTCTTGGCAAGATTTCTTCAGAGGAGGTTTGCCATCGCTTTCCTCTTAGGCTGAGAAAGTGTGAGTTGCTTAAGCTTTCCATGGCTAAGCGGCAGTCCTAGTCCAACACTGGAACAATTACACCATGTTGGCACTTTTCACTTTCCTTATTTGTCTCCATAACTGTAATTATTTATTGACTTTAACAGAGTTAGGGACAGACATGTATTCTGGTAGGATAATACACCTTTGAATACTTTCAGTGAATTGAATTCTATTCTGGGGTGGGACTGAAATTTGACAGAGGACTGTACCAGCAAACGGGAAAGCTAATTTTGCCACTTTTACCTTCCCTCCACAGACCACCCACTCAGTGTTCTATATAAGTGGTTCTTAACCTTGGGTCCACAGACCTCTAGAGGTTCATGATGTCCTCACAGGGTGTCCATGAAGCCTTGAAGGCTCCTCAGCCTGTCTCTTTCCCACAACAGAGTATCCACCTGACAGGAACCAAGGCAAAGGCAGGCAGATAGGCTGGCTGGCTTGGGCCTGCATGCGGCCTCTCATGTGGTCACTCCACTGCAAAGAGGAGGAGGGCTAGCAGCTGAGCAACATCAGAGCTGACAGCCAGCTAGCCAGCTTGGAGGCGAGTGAGATGGGAGAAGGAAGGAGGGAGGGAGGGAGTATAGTTGACATCAGTGCCGGGGAGAGCTTCCAGAGAGAGCTACTCTTGCTTGCTTGCTTTCCCTTGCTCACTCCCTTCTCAAATTCTTCCTGGCCTACTCCCCCCCCCAAACTATGGCTGCAAAGGAAGGATGAGCCCCCAGTAGACCTCTTCTGTGCCCCTCCTACTAAAGTTCATGCCAATTGGACAAGCGGGGAGCCTCTTCATGTCACCACTGCTCACCAGTGGAGGGCAGATTCTGCTGTGTCAGAGCAGCCTCAATATTGTGTGCAAACCATCCAATCCATCTGAACTGTAGCTTTGAATTGCCACCCTCAAAGGGATGGAGACCACAGCTGGGGGAGAGATCTGCACCCAAGCTTCCAGTAGGAAGGAGCTTAAAAAAAAAAAAGGTCTGATGACAATTTGACCTCCCTTTGCTTGAGTCTGTCTTTTCTTTACTCTCTTCATCCTCTTGCCCTGATGTGCTCTGCAAAGCAGGTTGACAACACAGCCCTGGCTTGGAGCTAAAAATAGGCCAGGGAGAATTCAACTGCAGCCATTTGCGTTTGCAGCAATTGCTGCCCCCATCACATTGAGGCTGGATGTAAGCCAGGGAGGGGTAAGGAAGGAGGGGGGGTTCCTGCTAGAGACCCCTGGAAATTCATTATTTTTATAAAAAAATATCCCTGCCACAGAGTCCAGCTGGGCAAGCCTTCCTCCTTGTTTCTCTCCTGCATGTAGGTTTTTGGTGTCCGTCAAAGTTGTGCACATTCCCTCCCCCTTCCCCCAAACTGCTGGTGTGTCAGCTATCAGAAATGCTTCATCCCCTTCCCTTTTTTTCCTTCTTCATCAGGAGGGAAGAAAACCAAGCTCGGTGGAGGGAGGAAGAGAGGGAGAGAGGGAAAGATAGAGTGGGCATACTAGCAAGCAAAGGGTCCGTCAACTAAATTCCCTTTGTCTCTTCTTCCTTCTTGCTCTCCTCCCCTTCTGAGGCAAACAACAGTATTGAAGTCTATCCTATAAGAGACTAGACTGATCCCAGCTCAAAAAAGAGGAGAGGCAGAGAGAGAAAGAGAGAAGGGCAAAAGGTAGGCATGCAAGTTGCCTTTCAATTCGCTCCAGCATCAGAGGCACTAGAGGAGGAAGGAAGTTTTTTTCTCTTGCTTCATCCTGCCAATTTATGGCTGGAACAGATTGAACGGCAATGTGCACGGGCCCTGCCTCGGCTCCTGGTACATGCTGCTCCACTGTGGAGAGGAGGCAGGCTGAGTAACTGAGAGACAGGAGAGTGGCCACATGGCAGGAACCAAGGCAAGGCTGGCTGACTAGGCCTGTGTGTTGCTCTTCAATCCACTCCAGTCATAAACTGACAAGAAGAAGCAGGAGAAAAGTCTTCCCTCCCCCTCCAGCACCTCTCAAGGAAGTGTGCATTTACCAATGCATTTACCATCTCTCCCAATTTGAAGACCACTGATGAGCAATGTTCAATAAATATTCAATGTACTTTAGGGTTTTAAATCTAGAGTTAAGTTCATGGCAACAAAAGATATTTAAAGGGAGTCCCTGGTAAAGAAAAGGTTAAGAGCCCCTGTTCTAGAGGGTATCCCAGAGCAGACTTTCAGAGGCACTAAAGGCCACAGTGATTAGTTAAAATCAATGGAAGTCATCTCCCTTTCCTCACTACTGGCAGCCTGTGAATAAAATTCTGCTCAGAAATGTTGGTGTCAGTGAAATCAAACTCAGGCTTTTACCACACCAGGGCGCCATCCTGGCATGGGGATGCATTGCTGCTGGTCTGCATTGCATGCCATCACATGACATCTTTGCAGTCCCGCTGCTGTCACATCCCCAGCCACTGTGATAGTACCATATAGCATTACTGGAAAAGGGGGGAGGGGATCTGGTAATGGCTTCCCTTTGCTTAAAAATCCAATCAGCTGCAGGCATGTGGGAGGGGTGGAAGTGCTATTAAGCAATTCCTTCTGCAGTACAGCTAACAAAGAGGCTCCTTCCTTACTGTGGAAGGAAGGAGCATGTCCAGAATGCTATCCATCCGCTAGCAGCTGACCAGTGCAGTGGGGAGCATTCAGGTCCCGATCTAATCCCAACAATCATGACGGGATGACACGAGATTGCAGTGTAGTGCAGTAAGGGCCTCAGAATCCAAGCAACTATCTTTCAATTTTCCTGTGGCCAACATTTCTTGACACTTACCTTAGTGAAAGAATATCAATGCTTTGTGACCAACAAATTCACAAACAGCATCACAGATTAAATTTTAGTGACATGAAGTAAGGCATGATGTGTAATTTGATCTGCCTGTCTCAGGACATGGCCATATAGTTGAGTCTGGAAGAATAAAATGCAGTAAAATTGTAAGAATTATGTAGAAAGAATGGATGTAAAGTGAGTATGCGCAAGACAGAAAACATATTGATCCTCTTCCTCTGAATAATGTTTTATCTCATTTATACGCTGATGTGCACTGTCAATTTTTGTGAGTTTAGGCAATTATTTGGCTTTCTGATTCTGAACACACAGCTTAATGGGTGTGAACTGTGAAGTAGAAGTTATAGACCAGTTTCTGGTGCAGAAGTTATACAAGACATTTCTTGCAAACTTTCTGTTATACATACTTGTCTGGATTTGTTTCAAAAACTACTGTAGTTAACTAGGATAACCTGGCACAACTGTGAATCTTCTAGATATTGTGGATTACAGCTCCCATGATCCATGATTAGAACTTTATAATCAAACAAAGACTTAGATTGATGTCTACAAGAATCTTTCATGGGTACTTGACAAGGTCTGGGTTTTTAGAGCTGTAAATAAGATCTGGGTCAGAACTGTTAGAGTTAGCATCCTTTGCATGCCTTTACTCACTAATTGCTGGTTTTCAGGAGTTTAGGCACAACATATATCTATAGTAACTGTCTGTTTGTTAGGTTTTTCCCCTCTACATCTTCCCTCCTCTTGCATCACTCTGACCTGGAACTTTTTTCTTTTCCCTCTCTACTCTATTAGATCATGTAATTGACAACACACCAGTATTCCAAGTAAAGCTACTTTATATGCTTGACAAAAAAGACTAAGCTTATTTCTTTTCTCTGCCAGACACTGTGTGTGTGGGGGTGTGTGAGTGTGGGACTAGTTGTTGTTCAGTGTCTGCTTTGTCAATGTGCTTACTCTGCTTGACAGATCCTGTATTATCTTCCCCATTCCCAACAGGAACTGCTCCAAATACTAGTTTGCTAGAAATCTTAGGAAAACATGGACTAAACTTTACCCCAAATCATATTCCAATCAAAATGTTTAGCCATCAGGGGTCACCCCTACTATAGATGCTAAAGGAGTGAAAAGATTTTTGAATGAAATCCATTGTGAGATCAGTGCAATCAGTAACTAGAATGAACTCTTGCATGACTTAAATACAGCTTTTGGAAGGACCGATCCAGCAACACGTGCCTCCAATTAAAATATGTTACGAGGAGTGTGGAGTTTTCTTTTTCTCTTTTTGGATTTGTTTCAAGTAAAAACTGCCACCCAAATGCATTCATATTATGACATGAAGTAACTTTTCTTTGTGTGTTCTGCAAACTGAACTGTTTTGTGAATATGATGTCCTAGTGTAATGTTTGTGATGCAGCTTCAGCAGGGACTACATAATACGTCATGCATATGCTCATCTGCATCCTCACATAGGAATCATTCCTCAAAGTGACAGGTGAATAACTGAGATGGGTTTTTATTGCCATCTGTCTTTGTTTTATATGCCCAGCCCATTTTTGTTACGTTACAGCTCTGTTACAGAAGAATACACTCACTGAATCTGAATTCTTATAGAATAGTCTGTAAATTCACTCGTATTTATTGCAGAATTTTCAAAGGAACACATGAAAGCGGATTTGTCAGTGATCACATTGACAAAACCCATTCACATATTGACATAATTTATAATCATAGGGAAACACCTTTTTAAAAAAGTCTCCTTTCTCTCTCTTCTACCCATAAATGAGGATGTCTGGAAAAGAGAAATTTCAAGTGGGGGCAGGAGCAAGAGGAATATCCTTAATGTAAAATTTTAGATTTAGCCTTCTGGTAACAGGTTCTCACTTGTCATTGGGGTTTTTTTCATTGCCAGGATGACTCAGAGCTTAGAGAAGTTATTTCTGGACTATAACATCCCCTAGCCTTGCTGGCAAGGGAGCTCTGGGAGCTGTAGTTCCCCGACCCCCCCCCAAAAAAAAACAATTTTTAAAAGCTGTGCTTCCCTTTTTTTTAAGGAGATACACACGTTTCTGATACAGAACTGCCTCTTGCAATATGGATTATAGTATAGAGGGCCTTCCTTACCCACTAGCTCCACTTGTGCAATTTCCAGTTCATGTGAACCACCGCATCCTAAAATGCTGACAATGTGCATGCAGATATGTTACCCTAAAAACATGGCATCTCATGAGGTCCTATATCAGAACTCACAATTAAAATGTAAAATGACTAACTCAAATTAAGGAGGCCTTCAAGGAAGGTAATATTAGGATCTTTCCACCTATATTTACGATGAACTGGTAAAGAGATCAGTCAGAAAACTTATAGTACAATTTAAATGTGTTTTATTGAGGGAAAGTATACATGTGTGCACACACAAAGACACGTACACACAAGCAATCACACAAAGCTAACTTGAAAGAATGGGAGGAGAATTAGAGGAATAGAAAGTGATGGGTTATATTTACCATCCAGAGGGAAGTAGAGAAATGGCGATGTGGCTTGGACTGATGTCCAAGGACAGCAAAAAGTCTGACTGACAAAGAGGATCCCTGAAGTTGAAAAATGCTGTGTGGATGGCCCAAATCAGGGTCTTTTATACCCAAAATTCTGCCCTAGAGGTGTGAGGTGTTAATGACTTTCTGCTAGGACAAACAAAGGATTTCCAGGGTGGACAAAAGGTGACAAGATATGTTAAGAGTTCTAATGTGTGAAGGAAACATGTTGATATGTTTAGTATATATATGACAAAGGCTTTCATGGCAGTATTATCAGAGATCAGGAAGGAGGCACAGGTGAGAGAATTATACAAATATGGATTTGTTTGAAATCTTCCTGTTTTCCTAAACCAGCAGTGTCAAGCAAGCAAGATTCTTTGTCTTTGGAACTTGTGACACATAGGTACTAGATAAAGGTATCATGGCTTTGCCTTCTATAGGATATGCAAACCATAGGAGGTTTTGCTCTTCTTACAAATGGCTCATTTCTTATTGAAAGGACCACTAAGTCAAATTTTCCTGGTAACCTATGACTTAGCGTCATGCTGGGGTCATCTCTGACCTATTTCCAGCCAGAGTGCCTTTCACATGGTCCTTTCCAGTCGTTGTATATGATTTCTATTTTATGCCAGTTAAACATATCTGCCAATTAGTATATCTTGCCTATTAAACCATCAGAGCAGTGGAGTTACAGACGCACTGAAGCATCCGCATCAATATAATGGGACATGAGCATTCACAAATTCCCCTATTCAGGGTGGTTCATGGAACAGAACATCTGCATATATGGAGGGCCTACAATAATGTGTCTCTTCACAAAGAAGAGCTCCTGATCATATACTTAAACCATACTAAAATAAAATAATAAAATATCTCATAAGGAATATACAAACAAACTGTCCAATAAAATATGCACATTTTATTGGACAGATAAGTGTCCAATGTACAAAGTGTACAAAGAGGCCTAAATTCAATTGTTATTTCCAACTAAAGTACTGAATCAAAGGGAACTTAACAAATAGACACATATGTAAGTTCAGTTGATTCAACTGGTCTGCTCTGGACAGATTAAAATTTTTATTTAGGTTAGAAACACACTCAGATTTGTGTACAAACATGCTTTAAACATTGAGTGAATGTATGCAAACATCTATACAGTTTGAAAATGATCCTATAAATCTACATGTTAAAAATACACACACACACACACACGAAGCCAAACACATTTATCATTGAAAAAGAATCTTCATAGAATGAGTACAGAATGGTGTTAGTGGTAGGTACAAAATGAAGACCACAAAAATGAATTTGGACAGAATGTTCTGCTCTGTAACTCTTTCAGTTATATAAAGGCAAAATTAAAAAGTTTAAAAAATATTTATAGACATCATAAAATATTACTCTCTGCTATTATAGCTAATACAACCAGAATTCTCAGCTTTATCCATAAGGGATCATTTGTACATGTTTGTGAAAGATAAGGTTATCAAGGTTAGTTCCATCTTTCTTATTGAAAGACTTGTCTGCATTAAACTTATCTCAAGAATTGCCTTACTTTTGCCCAAAGACAACACATCTAAGAGCATGAAAATGACACAAATTAGACCTCTACAGAGCATTAGGAGTGTATATTTTGAGGAGGAAGGAATTTAAAAAGACAGATGTATGTTTGTATACAATACTGGAACAATAGTGAAAAGGAAGTCAAAATCAACCACAGCAAAGTGGTTGAGAACATGTACATTTCTGGCATATGACATAAAGAAACTAAAAGTTCCAAATTTTGTTTCAGTCCTTTCAATGCATGCAGTGTCAACACCGATTTTATTTGTATCAAATACTCCATTGTGCAAACTACGTGCAGCAACAAAGCAGAATAATCCATCATCTTTTATAAAACATTACAAAACATTACAAAATTGATAAATTTGAATCTGCACATGCAGTGTGTGGAAGGAGATTTTTGTAGTCTATGATTGAAATTGAGTAATAGCTGATGGACTTGTGTATGATCCATACTAGTGTATGTATTGCCTAACCAGCCAGAAAACTAAGGATTGGTTAATTTACCATGAATGTTCCTTCTTGGGAGGTTCAGGGGATCAGTCCATACTCACCCTGTGTAGAATGTACTTGTTCAAGCATTATGGACAATTTGAAACATGTGCACAAATGTGCATACATTTGGGATAAAATAGGGAACGTAAGAGATGGACATTGTCTTATTAAAAATAACAATGGAGCCCTGTGTGGATAGGACATGGAGGGCAAAAGGTGTAGGCATCCACAGATGAAGACTTGATAGATGTGCATAAGCTTATTTGATACCTCTCAAGCATGTGGATAGTGTCATTTTGGCTACATAGAGAATGAGTTTGGTGTTAGTATATGAGATAATGCTCTGTACTGATATAGCACTTTAGCATGTTCAGAACACTTCATTCATATTATCTCAGGAAACCTTACAACAACTGTGTAAGGTTGTTGAGAGATAATGGATTGCCCAAGGTCACTTAGCGAGTTTCACAGCTGAACAGAGAGTTCCCCCATCCAAGGTTAACACTTTATCCACTACACCTTGTCAACCTAAAGAGAAAGTCGAGTTGTTTACATAGTCAACTGAGAAATTCACCATGGGATCAGTTTTGATTTAGTATGCTACCATAAATGTGTCAAAAAGATTGCTTGCAAAATTGGAAGCTGTTGCTATAGTGCAAGACTCTACAAACTGTGTTTTGTTTTGTTTTTCACCTTTGCTTTCAATGCACACCAAATGGAAAAGGAAAAGAAAAGAAATAGTGAGCAGAAAAGTAAGTCACGAAGACAGTTACGTATTTCAGGCCATTTCCGTCCTGGACTGTTGTAGTGCTATGATTCCACTTTCAACATCCCATGGAATCCTGGGGTTTGCAGTTTAGGGAGGGGCATTTAGAATTCTCAGCCAGAGAGTTCTTTGGCCTCAGTAAACTACAAATCCTAGAATTCCACAGGATGTTGAAAGTGGAATAATAGCACTATAACAGTGCAACACGGAAAGACTACAGACAGAAAGAATACTTCCAGGTTTTGCTCTTAGGTTCAAACAATTAGCACTGTTCCATTTGTTATGTCAGACCCTTTTCCCAAATCCACCCAAATACCCAATGCTCATTAACTCCCCTCACACAGCTGACTCTTCCAACAGTCCATTCTCCAACTAACACCAACAGTCAGTGGTAAAAATCATTTTAAAAAGAATGTCCTTCCTCACATAAGTCCCTCCCTTCCGTCACAGAGTTCTCTGTGCTGTGATTGACTGGCCACTGGGATTCACTCCACTCCTTTTATTCAGGAGCTCTGCAAGCTTGTGGGAGGTGGGCTGAGCACAAATTACAAAGTGCTTGAAAGCAAGAGATATGAGAATACTGGAGAGTTAGGAGAACTTTCTTAGTGCCTGCTCCTAGGCCATTTCCACACTAGCCTGTTACAGTGCTATTATTCCACTTTCAACATCCTATGGAATCCTGGGGTTTAGGGAGGGGCCTTTGAGACCCCTCCCTAAACTGCAAACCCCAGGATTCCATAGGATGTTGAAAGTGGAATAATAGCACTATAACTGTCCAGGGCGGAAATGGCCTTAGTCACAGAAGAGTCACACAAAGTGAAGTAGGACCAAGACAGCATGCTAGACAGAGTGGCATGCTAGAATGAACTAGTGTAATTCATTGCACAAAAGGGGCAGGCTAGGTCCATCTCTATCCACTGCCTGCATTGTGCATTTTAATATACTTAGGCAGGATTAACAGATGCTGCTCCTTCTTGCTCTAGTTTAGATGTTGCCACCAAATGCACAATGTGCTTCCCTGTGTACTGTCATAAGTCAGCTAAAACATGTGTAAACATATGCTATGTCACTCATTAAGGAGAAGGGTATAATTACACTTTTAAATGTGGCAAAGCATTCTGGAAGGAGCATATAATTTTCCAGAGCAGGAGCCTTTATAAAACATATCTTTCCCTGAGTGTTTATACAGCCTGACATCTTCAGGTTTGTTCAGATCAAGAGCCCCACTGTGAATGAACAGGCTTCAGACAAAAGAGGCAATCTGTTCTTTAGGTACCATAGCAGTGCAGTTTGGGGAGGGGGAGATAGCAAAACAGAAGAGGAGAAAAGGGCATGCCAATAGCATCGCTTGCAATGAAGACATTTGCCAAATCCAAGGTATTTACGTAGGGAATAAATGTAAAGCAAATCTGCTTTAAGAAAAAAAAAATCAAAACGTCTGCTTTTGTTTTAGAAGACAGTAACACTGTAGCTTATTCTCAGATGAGAATATGAGAACACTGCTTTTGAAATTGTCTTGTCGATGACTTGAAAAAAGGAAGATATGTCAACTGACATGCCAAGATGGGGAAAACAGAAGAAAATCTTTCAAAAGAGTATTTTGAAATATTTGCTTCCTTTTTGAGGGCATAGTGTTTTACAGTAGTATTACTGCGGTAATACTGCTTTTGAAAGTACCTCTAAGCAGAGTTTGTAAAAGTTTTTACAGTGGGATACAGCAACTCATGTTCACTGGAGGATTCTGGTAAGTACAGTCCCAAAGGATAACTTTTTTGCTTAGGAAATAGCATTCCCGATGTAGACATTCCTGTGATAGGGAACATTATCAAGCTGTTTCCATTGGAAATTTAAATACCTACCTATTTGTGTAGAGTTCTTTGTTATGCAGAAGGTCTAAGGACTCAATAGTCAAAGGACATCATGGTTTTAAAATATAGAAATGAATTTTACAGTATTATGCAATATGTGCATATTTACCTTTTTCCACAGAGTAATCCCATTTTTCACTGGTGGCTGTAGAAAAGAACAGAATATATTTGTTCTCATGCTGCAGCTCAGAACAGTGTATGGCAGCAGGGGAAAAAATAACCTGGTAAAGTCATCATCATAAACTTTATTGCATATAGCCAATGGCCTTTGCAATCTCTGGAATGGGGCATGAACACAATTAAAAATAAATTATTAAAAATATTAGACATAACTTTAAAACCACTTTTTACAGACCCCTGTCAAACCAACTAAAAAGTGTAAAATTAATATTTATATTACAATATGTTCCTTAATGAAGCGAGCACAAAGTTTCTTAGCTGCCAGTGAAAATTGGGCCACTGAATATGTGACAAATAGCCACGTATCAGATAATTCTACTATTACTTTCTGAGGTGTGCAATCTGAATGTAACTGGATAATGGAAACACAAATCTTTGCCTAGGAGGAGAATAAAGGGGCAAGTAACGAACAGCAAGTAACGAATTGTGTCATCGATCTTATTACAGTCAAATACACATTTTCTATCTATAGTTGGAATACCTCAAAATCTTCCTTCAAGATATGCAGAAGGCATCTGCTGGAATCTGAGTTTGGTGAAAGCTCTTTGGAACTGTGAAAAGGTCACCAGGCTTTCCATGGTGAAGTGACATTCCTGCACTGATGGGAGGCCAGGAGCATTTACAGAGCAAGGCAGAAAACTGAGCATGATGTGAAAGCGGTAATGTTTAGAAGGATTCTTGTGTTTACTCTGAGCTCTTTTCCATTTTTTGAAACGCCTATAAAAGATAGGGCTGGCTGATGTGGGAAGGTGTGGAAAGATATCATTGGGGTAAGGTGAGAGGAAAAGATAGTTTCATCCTGGAAATGTAACAATGTGCCTATTTGTGGAAAACTGAATAGAAGCAAACATTCTCCACACTGGAGTGAGCATCTATGTGTCCACTATTCAAAATAGAAATAGACATTTTAAAAAGGCACAAAGTAAAATGAAAGGAAAAGAATCTTTTGACAACGTTAATTATTACAATCACAGAAAGCTTGTTCCTGATATCAACATCACTCTAAAGGGCTTGTGAGCAGCAAATTCTGAGCGTCCAAATTCCATCTCTTTACATGTAATGACTGTAACAGAAATGGCTCACATAATGACATAAAAGTACTCTTTTTGAGGCCCAGTAAATGGAGCAGCTAGTTTTGAGCATCCAAAATCTTTCACTTTACATAGGTTAACAATAAATGGTAACAATCTTAATAATAGCAGTGGCCCACAAAGCAACACAATTCATCTGCTTTGGGGCTGGATCATGGCCAGAACGTTCTCAGAATGTGAATTTAATCCATGAACATCCTTGAACACTCTTCTCTATTCCTACTCAGAAAGAACTAGTGAAAGCGTCTCAGTTGAAAAATCCTTTGCATAACAGTTCACATCCAAGAAAAAAAGGAAGGATGGACTCACTCAAGACTAAGGATAGACAATACCTTCTGAGCATCCAAAACATGCTTCTTCATATCAGTCTCCACACCACAGCTATCCCACTCTTACCTACTCAGAAGTAACAGTGAAAAGCATCACAGGACACAGTCTGGGTTTGTATGTATACATGTGTGTGTATAGATGTCTCACTAATAAAAAAAAACTAGATTACTTATAAAACAACATAGGCAGGAAATTCTAACAGTCCTCAGATCCACCTCACTAAGATCCACATACAGATGTTTTAAAAGCTGAAAACAAGAGAAAGAAAGAGAGGGATAAAGAGGAGTTGTTAACAATGAAATTCCATCACACTGCACTTCATGGTGCTGCCTTATCCACTTGTGTGTCTTTTGAGAAGACAGCACAGTGGATGTTCTGTACTACAGGCCAGCAGTTTATACCTGTCAATGTTTTTTAAACTAATTAGTTTGGGTTACTTTTAAGAATTGTGACTAGAATAGCAGCTAACTATTGTAAGTGAGGGGCTGAGACTATAATTGTTTTAACTGCCTATTTTTAAAAAGAAAAAAATCCCAAGTTTGCATTAGGGCTTTAACAATTTATTGTTCAAATAAAATAAACTGAGGAAATACAAAAAGGTAGAAGAAGGAATTGGTGGTTATGAAAATACTATGGAGATATACCATTGTGCAAAAGAGTAACTATAGATCCCCAACCATATCAACCTTGATATTTGCTTTTTGTGACCTTTTACTATTTTATATGTACCAAGAAAAAATACACATTGTCATTTGTTTTGCTCACTCTGTATTCCACAGGTCAATTTTCCCCATTTTGAGTTTCTGGGACTAGATAGACTTGTATTGGAATGCATGCTCTGGCATGTTGCTTAATGCAAAAACAGAAGCAGTTTAACTATTTCCTGGGAACAAAGAGAGTATTAGAGAAGGAAAAGTTTTGAAACTGACATTTTAAGGCACAAGAAAACTGGAGAGGAAAATAAAATTTAAACGCACTAGTACTGTTGAACACATGTTTTTTGTAGCAACAGGTACCCCTAGTAACAAAAGCATGGATGTATTTATCTATTTTTGTGCCTCTTAATTCTTAATTTTTCCATCTCTCCATTTGTTCTACACTGTGTCTACTTCAATTTGTGACTTTTTTTTAAAAAAAGAAGCTTTTCAATACATGTATTTGTGGACATTCTCTCCCAATATGCACATTTTTGTATGAATCTTTGCTTAAAATACACATTTATAATATGTTTTCCCTTGTAGAAAGCTTTTAGTTTTTCCTTTTCAGCAACACACAGATTTTGATGCACACTTTCCCTTCTTATATGTGTTTCTGTTTGGAGAACTGCGGCACAAAATTCCAATACAAAACAACTGCGTCCCAGTTTGCACATTAATTGCAATGTGAATTAGATAAATTCTTAACAAAATGCAAATTGAATAAATCCCCCCCTTCCTGCAAACTATCAATCCACTATTAGAATTACTGAAACTTGAATGATTATCTAAGCCCAAGATATACTGTTGCCAGAACCAATACAAAAAATTGGCCCTTCCTCACTTAACTTTAGGTGCACAGTACCCAAAGCCAGACAATTGATATTGGCATATGAGAACAACAAAAACAAAGTAAACAGCTAGCATATTTGCTATCCTTTCATGACCCATGATGCTTTTATACATGAGTCAGCTGGTTCACTCCACCTAAAGGTAGGGCTGGCCCTAAAGTATGGTTGCCATTCACAGGGGTTGCCTGAGGACAAACAAAATTCCTAATGCAACAACCAGTCACAAAATGCATTTTATCCTGCTACATAACAAGTGGGACATTTTATCAGGCCCTCACCTTTCCTTTTAGTCTTTTCCACAGATCACAGTTCGACAGACAAAGAATAATTACACATAAAAAAGGATTTTTACAACTGACATTGTGATATCCATTATAAGCTACAACATTGACACTATCGTTTGTATTGTGTTTATTAATCTGATTAAAATATAATAAATATTACAGAGTGCAATATAGAAGAGATTTTTTTGGCAAAATACTGTTTGGAAAGCTGTCTGAAATGTCAAACAGCATGCATTTTATATTAGTTCTATATACATTTTTATTGAATTCAAACTTTTAAATAAATCTTCCAATATCTAATGCATCTTATCAAAGCACAAAAACCCATTATATGATTATATGAAGAACCTCAGAACTTACTGTCTTCAAAATTTAATGGACTCCTGATGCTTTCCCCCTCCCTTCTTGACTGTTTTTAAGACATCTTACAGTATTTTATACATTATAAATGGATTTCATTCTTGGCTTAGTAATTCACCTAATGGGCAATGGATACAAAAAAGCTGTAACTCCAGGGACATTAAATTGGTTCTAAACTCTGAAAATTACAGCTTTTACAAAAAGAAGAAAATACTAGAAACATGTCTAATGTAACATTGCATCTAATTTTCCACTACCTTCAGATTATGTCTAAAAGCTCCTAAACTTCTTAATGTTACAATATGTTAAAATTGCATTCCTTTATATTTAGATGTCTAAAACACCTTTTCCTTTTACCAGCACTGAGGTGGTCCACTGTCAGAGAAAAAAAAATCACTCAAGGAAATCCCACAATAGCAGAATGCGAGAAATGCCCTGCCAGATTAATCTACTCAAACAAGCCTCCAGCAGTGGACAAGGAATGGATCAAATAAAGGTTTGCACAATGATCTAAGTTACACACACTGGGCAAGATAAATCACTCCTCAACCCCCTTATGCCACCAAAACACCACGTTATGTCAGGTAGTTACGAGGGATGCTGTGTCTATGTTGATTCTGCTATATTGACACTGTTGTTGTGTTTCCGACTTTGTTGTTAGTTAGGCCTGGCATAGCACCTGTGTATGGCTGGTTCACAGGATCACCTCTCCCAGAGACAGCGAGATTTCACCTGAATTCAGGATGGGTGGAATCTGAGGTATAATGTTAGCATTAAATCCATGTGTCTTGGCTAGTGCCACAGAGTATCATGATTCCATCTGCTTACTCATTCAAATTAATGAGGCTACCATAAGTCAACAGGTGACTTGAAGGCACATACACAGTCTATAGTAAGCTACTGGGGATGAGCATGTCCATAATATATGGAGGAACTTCTGGCATCATTTGTAATATTCAGCATGGCTCCACAAATGGAGTGAGAAGAATCTGCAAGAAGCAGCATGGATCATGTAATGATCTGCACATTTTTACATAAATGTTTTCTGCTTAGGAGAATCATAGCTCACTTTCTCATAAAAGAACAGCAATTGCCACTCAATGAAGAGTCAAAATTGTGTTCATGCTATGCTGGTATAGCAGCCCTGTTACAGCCAACATCTACCCAGATAAAGTTGAGCGCAGGAGAGATTCCTGACTCACACAGAGAGACTATCCATGTGTATAACAGAATGTACAGCACTCATAGAGCTGCCCCCAAACCACTTAGCTACACTATATGGAAGCCCTTTAAAGACTGAATAGGACTCTAGAAATTAGCTCATGCAATCATCACCTCCTATTCCCAGTTGCAGGGTACAAAAAAGAGTGATTGGGACCGCAGTTACTCTGAGATGAATTGCCTATTGATGGCTTGCTTTTCTTTACTCATTGCTTAAACCTTTTTAATATCCTGTACAAGTAGTACAAGCTTCTTCTTGGTGTATTATATTTCATGTTCTTTCTGTCTAAAAAGACTCTCTAGATTCTAATAAATGCATATTTCTTTTTCCAGAATGGACCTATTTAACATCAGGCATTCATTTGGCCTGGAGCTCACACAAACCAAGTCCCACTGATAAAAAGCTATGGAATCTTTCATAAATAAGGGAAACAAGGGAAATAAAGAGCCTAACAAAACAGCAACTTCTCCCTGCTTCTGCACTGGGGACACATGAAGGTCGGTCAGCCAATGAGAGAAAGACAATGAAGTGCCTACTTAACATAGTTGTATATCTATCTTTGGCTCCAACCACACCTCCCCTTTGTTGTTCTGGTGCCGGAGTTTCGGGCTGCCTTTGAGTCCAAGCAGGAATTGATGGAGTTGCCACATATTTTATAACTGGATTTAAATTAGAACACATTTACTGGCCTGCTCCATATTGTGCTGTATTTATAATTAAGATGGCCTGGTCATTTTATTTGGCTGGTTAAGCCTTAGGAAGGTCAATAGTGGCAGATACATTTTGTCTAAGCTGGAATAACATAAAATAGTGATGGGGAACCCCTGACACTCCAGACATTTTGGATTACAATGTTCACAGTCTCTTTCCATTGGCCATGTTGACTGGGACTGTTGGGACTTGAAGCCTCCCATTTTAAGGGCCATCAGTTCCCCACCCCTAGCATATAGTATATTGGTAACACACACCCTTGTAACACCCTGATAACACAAAGTAACACACCCTGTGACAGATCCTTTCACCCAGGTTGGGCCTCAAACTCCAGCCCTTAGGAATACTGCCACTCACCCTGCCCTTGTTTCCCCAATTATTCTCTCACTGTGTTGGGTTAGTGGGTCTCAGGGTGACCCCTTTAATGTGGACCTGTGGCTGTGCTATCGTGTGGAGTCTTTAATTTTGGTATGCATGACCTAACTCCAATTCAGGCTTAAAAGAGAGCCGGGGACAGGTTTAAAAACAACAATAATGATTGTTGGCTGCCCAGATGCCAGCCTGCCTCCTTCTCACACCCCTGACACACTAGATTGGTATAGGAAAGACTACCCCAACAAAGACTCAGTTGCCCAAAGGGAGCAGGAATCATAGAATGCCCAGGAGCCTGTCAGACTTGCTTTTTTGATGGAGGGTTAGTTTCTGACTTGTCCTTCTTGTCGTTCCTCAAGTGTATGAGCCAGGAAGTGAAGCATGGCTAGGGCCAAGAAGGGGTCATTCAAACAAGGAAGATAACATCATCAAGGCCTCTCCTAAGCATTCATCAAGCCACATTGAGCATGAAGGGAAATGAATAATTAGGAAATTATCTTATAGGTCAGCTGTTTAAATAAACTGGGAGCCAGTCTAACATAGCTTTAGCTTTTAATGCCTTTAACTTGTTCTCTAGGACAAAGAGATTATTCTCCATCATGTGGTTCGTATAGCCATACCAGCCCCTTAAGTAGGCACATAGCCTGGAAACACATCCCATTGTAAAGAAGGTCATCTGCTGCTGTCCTAGACACAAAATACATTATCTGTAAGACATAAGATGTAGATTTTACACAAGATGAAGTGAGGTGGTTTTCTCACTCAACAGATTTTTGATGCCGTTAAGGGTTAGCAGTTTAACATTTGTTTTTAATTATGGGATGTCACTCCAGCTGAGATACCAAAATGTCTCAGTTGGAGCTTAGAAAAGTTATTCTTTTGGACTACAGCTCTCAGAATTTTCCAATGCTTGGGGGATTCTAGAAGGCATAGTCCAAAAACATAACGTTTCCAAACTCTGATCTCTAACTACACAAGATCCATTTCTGCACTAGAAGAATAATTTACCTTCTCCAGAAGCACATAGGCCTTGTAGAATTTTCTTCTGAATATCTCAGTGAAATAATTGCAGATCTCTTTTTACTTTGTGGTCCAACTGAACCAAGGAAGCCAGGGTGATGCTTAATTCCTATCATATTGTGCAATACAAATCTGAACCAAATCTATCAGGATTCTTCATGTTTCCACTCTTTTAAGCATGAACAAGTCATTCATTTGAACAAGAAATTATATGCCCAATGGCTTTGCATCAGAGGCATATACCAAAAATATAACCTGCAATATGTACTTTACACCAAGTACATTTTTCCCTACTTGAAATGCATAAAAGTAGATACCAGTTAAAGAAAAAGATACTGCAACATTCGGAAATGTCTGATTGTAGAGAGGCATGGGTGATGAAATCCAATTTAAATAGGGCTGAGTTTTAGAATTAACTTAAATGAATATAAAAATCCTCAAATGAGTGAGAGGGAAAAACAAAACAATTTCACTGCATACCCCTTGCTTTTCTCTCTGTGTATACAGAGGACTTACTTAAATTGTTCCTTCAACTTGAAAGTTATTATGAGTCTCAGTGGTATCCCCTAGTTTAAGTACAGAGAACATCTTTATAACGAAGAGAGTATTTCAAATGGAAGAGACTTTTAAAGTGTAACCCCTGTAGATTGCATTTTTCATGGTCTTAGTGAGGAAAAAGCCAAACAATTTCCCTCTATCCAGTTCTCTCTATGGCTCACACAAAATGTGTCATATTTTTAGAAGAAGCTGTGTTAAACTGATGCAAAGAAACATTCTGAAGAGTAATTTTGGATGCTACAAGCCTCAGAAGATAAATTCATCTTCAAATTGCAGTCCAACAATTGTTGTCAGGTTTTACTTTACTGGTGGCTTTTATTTTATATTGGAAAGATAGATAGATAAAGGATGGATGGATAGATAGATAGATAGATAGATAGATAGATAGATAGATAGATAGACAGACAGACAGACAGACAGACAGACAGACAAGGATGGGGGAAATATTGGATTGACATTTTGATGTGAAAGTGTCTTATTAACTGAATTAACTCTCTGAATCAAACTAGAACAAATTAGAACACTACTGAGGTCCAAAATCTGTGTTTTACCAATTGTGTTCTAGTTCATAAAAAGTGGACATGTTTTTGAAAAGTAGAGGCAAAGTTCCACATTGTAGGGACAAGTGGACACCAAATCTTTTATCCTATAGGAGAGAGTATACATTTTTAAAAATTCACATCAAAACTGTCTACATTTGAAAACTGCATATGAAATGCAGAAATTTGCAGAAATTCTCTCTCTCTCTTTCCACACACACACACACACACAAACACACACATATACCCCCCTCTTTAATACCTCAATATGTACACATGTAATGTCAATTTTCAAATGAGACTAAGTAAATGTAACTTTGGAAATAAGTAATTTTTCAGATCCTTTGCTTAATAGATAGAGATCAAGGTGGGGAGGGATGCTATTAGCTGCCTGAGTTCTAGATGTGGAAACTGTGACATTTATGCTGATCCTGATGGTCTCATAACAGCAGTTGGCCAAGGATTGTGCCCAGTGTTGGTCACACATTTGTGAGTCAATCAATCAAGTGGAAATGCAGATAAGTACATAAAATCTACCCACATCCGTCCTTTGCAAGTAACAGACAATTAATGCATGGAAAGTTTGCATGAGGTTCTTTGGACATTTCCCTTGGACATTTCTTATTTCTTCATGGGAAGTTTCTGCATGGGAAAATAGCTCCACTCAGACTGGAATTACTTCAGGGCATCTCTGAGTCTCTCTCTTCTCCACTTGGGATCATGAAAAGTGACAGTGTTGCATGTAGGGTACCAATAGTACTGACAAGACTCTTACCATTCATGGCTTGTTCTACAGAAAATTTGCATGTGGCTTCTTGGCGGGGGGCAAAAAACAGTATTTTCTGCACAGAAAATGGATTTTCCTTGCAGAAATAACTACTATTTCCTGTGCAGCAAATGGTCTTTTGTACCCAAATATACCATCTGTGAATTTTACACAGAAGAGGGCCCAACTACAAATAGTCTTTGGAAAGTATGTGCTTTTCAAGGACTTTCTCACAGTGGGAAGAAAATTGCTAAAATTACTTGTTGCTTCTTTGTGAACAAAATTAATGAAGAATTTCATTCCTATTTGCAACCCATTCCTCTTGAAATTATTCTAAAGCTGTTATTTTTGCTTGCTTTAAAAAAAAAATTAGGAAAAAAACTTAAAGTGCTAAGATAAGCAAACTTGCAATTTTTTAAAATTGTGGGGTAATTTCCAATTCCACTGAAAATTCCAATTATTTCAGGGTATAAAAATGTCAAAATATCCAAAGGAGTGTTTGTGACTGCAAAATCAATTGTGATCCACCCAAAAACCCAGAAGAATTAAATGCAAGTTGTTTTAAACCTAAACACTGGTGGTAAAATAATAAAATAATAAAATAAAATAAGACATTACCCATGTCTGTATTTTAAGATATTCTATGCCCAATGAATTCTAGTGCCTTCTGCTATGGAGGAATTCCTAATTTCCCCCAAATGGGGTAAAATAACTGAAAATCAAAGCAGGCCGTTCTCCTTTGCTGCTTTGCATCATGATGTTCAAAACAAAACAAAATGACATAGAATATTCACCCTCAACATATTACAATGGCTGGAACACAAATCAAAACAATTTTGGCAGCAGCAAAAATTAACAGCACAGATTCTGCATCATAAGACATAACTATGATGTCATCATTGTTTTTATATCTGACAATGCAATCCCCTCAAAAAAGCTACTTTTTCACCCTGGCATAATGTCAGATGAAGGATTTTCAATGTGCTGCACAATTATCTACTGACTGAACTGCTACTGTTTGGAACCAATTTTCAGGATAACAGCTTACCTTTTTTTGGCACTAGGGTGCGGGGATCGCGTGAGCAGCCTCCAGCGAGAGGCTCTTGCTTCCCCACTGCTTCAGCTCCACACGAGCCGCCTGCTCCCAAGCAGGTAGCACGAGAGCCCCGCCTCTTCCTTCCACAGCACAGCCTGGGAGTTCCCCAGGCTACACTGGGGCAGGAAGTGCAACCGCCGCAGCTCTGGAGGCCCCATTCATGGCAAGTGTGCGTGAAGCCCTGGAGCAATGCACAATCATGCACCATTTTCGGCTGAAAGCCAAAAATGAAAAAATGCAAGAGCAGCGCCTGCCTGACCCTGCAACGTTGCACAATTGTGAGTGCA